>JAVKPL010010695.1:0-45257 GCA_032173675.1 Gastrolobium villosum
CAGAGTTAAGAGCGTCTTATCTGAAGGCCCAGGATCAATCACACTGCGTGGAGACACTGGGCGAGGTGGCGAATCATGCTCCATATCTAAAAATTAATGAAAATTAATGAATATCAAACTTAAATTATTAACACCTAATCAATCATGCGTAAAATACATTAACCCATTTACTAACCTAAGGTTTCAAATGCCAATATTAAAAAATATTTTAAAAAAATTAGACAATAAATAAAAGATTAAATTAATTAGACCTACGTTAATATAAATTCACGTAATTACATACCCAAGGTTTTAAAAATCAAGATTAAAAAATAAGCACAATCATTAACAATTATAAATTAATTACAAACTTTAATTATGTACGCCTAATCTAACCATCCATTTATGCGTAAATTAAATTAACATAACTATTAACCTAATGGCTAAAATATCAACAATATTTATAAATTATTAAATTAAAAATTAATGAATATCAAACTTAAATTATTAACACCTAATCAATCATGCGTAAAATACATTAACCCATTTACTAACCTAAGGTTTCAAATGCCAATATTAAAAAATATTTTAAAAAAATTAGACAATAAATAAAAGATTAAATTAATTAGACCTACGTTAATATAAATTCACGTAATTACATACCCAAGGTTTTAAAAATCAAGATTAAAAAATAAGCACAATCATTAACGATTATAAATTAATTACAAACTTTAATTATGTACGCCTAATCTAACCATCCATTTATGCGTAAATTAAATTAACATAACTATTAACCTAATGGCTAAAATATCAACAATATTTATAAATTATTAAATTAAAAATTAATGAATATCAAACTTAAATTATTAACACCTAATCAATCATGCGTAAAATACATTAACCCATTTACTAACCTAAGGTTTCAAATGCCAATATTAAAAAATATTTTAAAAAAATTAGACAATAAATAAAAGATTAAATTAATTAGACCTACGTTAATATAAATTCATGTAATTACATACCCAAGGTTTTAAAAATCAAGATTAAAAAATAAGCACAATCATTAACAATTATAAATTAATTACAAACTTTAATTATGTACGCCTAATCTAACCATCCATTTATGCGTAAATTAAATTAATATAACTATTAACCTAATGGCTAAAATATCAACAATATTTATAAATTATTAAATTAAAAATTCATTAATATCAAAATTAAATTATTAACACTTAATCAATCACGCGTAAAATACATTAACCCATTTACTAACCTAAGGTTTCAAATGCCAATATTTTAAAAAAATTAGACAATAAATAAAAGATTAAATTAATTAGACCTACGTTAATATAAATTCATGTAATTACATACCCAAGGTTTTAAAAATCAAGATTAAAAAATAAGCACAATCATTAACGATTATAAATTAATTACAAACTTTAATTATGTACGCCTAATCTAACCATCCATTTATGCGTAAATTAAATTAACATAACTATTAACCTAATGGCTAAAATATCAACAATATTTATAAATTATTAAATTAAAAATTAATGAATATCAAACTTAAATTATTAACACCTAATCAATCATGCGTAAAATATATTAACCCATTTACTAACCTAAGGTTTCAAATGCCAATATTAAAAAATATTTAAAAAAATTAGACAATAAATAAAAGATTAAATTAATTACATACGTTAATATAAATTCATGTAATTACATACCCAAGGTTTTAAAAATCAAGATTAAAAAATAAGCACAATCATTAACGATTATAAATTAATTACAAACTTTAATTATGTACGCCTAATCTAACCATCCATTTATGCGTAAATTAAATTAACATAACTATTAACCTAATGGCTAAAATATCAACAATATTAATAAATTATCAAATTAAAAATTCATTAATATCAAACTTAAATTATTTACACCTAATCAATCATGCGTAATGTACATTAACCCATTTACTAACCTAAGATTTCAAATGTCAATATTAAAAAATCTTTTAAAAAATTGGACAATAAATAAAAGATTAAATTAATTACACCTAAGCTTTTATACGTTAATATAAATTCACGTAATTACCAAGATTATAAATTAATTACAAATTTTAATTATGTACGCCTAATCTAACCATTCATTTATGCGTAAAATAAATTAACAACACTATTAACCTAATGCCTAAAATATAAACATTAAATAATATTAACACATTTTACTAGCCTAAGGTTTCACTAAACTAAAGTTTCACTAAACTAAAGTTTCACTAAACTAAAGTTTCAAATATCAACACTAAATAATACACCACATTCACTAACCTAAAGTTTCAAATACTTAAAGTGTTAAATATCAACACTAAATAATACACCACATTCACTAACCTAAAATTTCAAATTTCAACACTAAATAATATAACATATTTACTAACCTAAAGTTTCAAATAAACACTAAATAATGTAACATATATACTAACCTATTCATGCAATTGTAAATATCATATTTATAAAACATAATTAATTAAATAAACATATTATAAAAGAAACAAAAAAAATTAAAATGAAAAGAGAGACTAACCTTCTTGAGAGAGAAAAATCTTGGAGAGAGAAATATTTTAGAGAGAGAAAAATAGTTAGAAAGATGGAGAATATGAGAGGAGTGGAGAGAATGGTGAGGGGGAAGGGGTGGGACGCAGGGTATAAGTAGGAAAAATATGCACATAATTCGCTACACTGTGTAGCGAATTATGTGCATGTGTGACACGTGTCTGACATGCGCAGAGGGAGCAGGTGACCGTTGCCACATAATTCGCTACACAGTGTAGCGAATTATGTGGATGCTTGACACGTGTCTGACATGCGCAGAGGAGCAGGTGACCGTTGTCCACGTAATTCGCTACTGTAGCGAATTAGGTGGACCATTGCATGGATGACACGTGTCACTCAAACAGCTGACCTTGCAGCCTTTTGACCACGTAATTCGCTACACTGTGTAGCGAATTACGTGGACCAGTGAGGAGATGACACGTGTCATTAAAGTGTCTGACCGGGCAGACCTTTTGACCACGTAATTCGCTACACTGTGTAGCGAATTACGTGGTCCAGTGAGGAGACGACACGTCAGCAGACCTAATTCGCTACAGGCAGCAGCGAATTACCCAGCGTGGCAGTTTGGTAATTTTTACTGTTCGCGTGGCATTTTAGTAAATTAAATGATGAACAGTGGCAAAATGGTCAAAGTCCCTATAACCATATAAGTATAAACATTCTGAAATAATCAAAAAAGCTTTCATTATCTTTATACCTCCTAATTAATTGTCATACTGGTGGGAACTCTCAAGAAGAAATCATGGGCTCTTAAAATAAGTTATATTAATAATATTTCAATAAATGATAGATTAATTATGTGATTTTGTCAACATATTAAATCAGAGAAAAATTAATCATCGTCCCGTGATTTTGTTTTCTCCATTCAAAATTAGTGGCTATTTGTTATAAAAAATAAAATAAAATTAGTGGCTATAAATATTAAATAAAGATCAAATATGTGCTGCACCAATTAATGGTGGTCACGCGCTGTTTTTGATATATTGATTATTTATATGTCTTATATTTGAATGTTTGTAAATTCTATCCAAAATATTTTAACAAAAATTAAAAATTGTAATAGTAGAGAAATTAATTATTGAGAATGTAAAAGATTGTAATAGTGGCTATATAAATTGAATGTTTAGAATATTTTCCGTTAATAAATTTCGTACATAATTAATTTTTTTTAGTAGTGTCTTAGTACATCATCATTGAGGTTTAGTCATTTTATTTATGGGTTTTATATTTCTCATTTAACATGAGAATTCAAACTTTCCTACCCACCCTTCGATTTCCGTGCTGACATGAGTCCTGCATCTAATTTTTTCTAACACATGGATCCGACATGTTTTTTTATCTCTAAAACATAAATTTTCAATTCTCATTTAACATGAGAAATATAAAACCCTTTATTTATATGTCAAGGGCCAATATCGCTTTCAACAGAAGTTATTGAAAAATGTCTAAGGTGCATGGATGCTTTCAAACCAGAATTGATTATGGTGTAATATTTTTAACTTTTTATCCTCTCTTTTTTTTTTTTTTCAAAAAAGAGAGGTTATCCTTATAATACATTATGCTTTAAAATTTCTTATAATATTTTGTTGGGTAAATAAATTCCATATAATTAACCCACGTGTGAGAATGATCGGTCTAACTTAATTGCAAATCGTGAAAGTTAATTTGTTTAAGGGAATAAAACTTCTACCGGTTGCTAAAGAACTTTTATTCTTGCAACGGAGACATAAAATAAGTTACGGCCCATCATTTTGTTTTCTATCAGCTATTACACCTTTCTCTATCTTCATTGTTCGGTCTGCTGCAAGAAAATATTTTTTGCTGTAACAACAAAAGTTTTATTCCCTTTGTTTAATCCGTGATTACATGTTTTAGTAATATATATATTAAAAATATTATATATACAACTATGAAAATATTTCTCACTTTTTTTTTTGTAATCAAAATATTACTCACTTTAATTTGTATTGGAAAACAAAATTTGGCTTATATATTTCACTAATAATTAGATTAATTTTTCACTTATATCTTCTTTAGTAAAATTTGGTTTACATCTTTCACCGAAGAATTGAAAATTACAATTTACATGACCATGCATTTGCAAATATCTCAAAAAATTTGATTTTTGACAATTGTAAATACTACTTTGTGGCAAAGAAGAATTAAATATTATAAGGAAAATACTAACCACAAAGATCAAATTCTAAAAATATTCTTCTTCTTTTTTGGAAGAACTAAAAATATTCTATCTGCAATTTCTCGATAACATCCCACACCACCATGGCAATTAGGAGCAATAAAGATATCTGAAAGCTTTTCTGGTTGCTTCAGAATATTTATACTTATATGTACATATGGTTCATTGACTTTAATGATGGAATGAAAGCCTGTATTGCCAGCAAATACATGCACTCTCCACGAAAAAAGACCATTTTCTTTTAGGGAAATGCATCTATCATGTTGTAGGAACCAAAATTTTTATCATGTTAAAAAAAGACAAACCAATTCTTTGAATAAAGTGTCTCATCACTATTTTTAATATTATATATATCTTGTCTTTTTTTAACATGATAATAAAACTGGTTCCTACGACATGAGGGATATAATCCCCTTTCTTTTATGGTGGTAATCAACTTTTTGTTTGCTTTAGCATTTGATTTGTGAACATCTGCTTTTTCTGAGCACAAAATTAACTTCAGCGGCCAAAATTAACTTATAATCTTATAATTTGTAGTCCCAAGTTGTGCACTTTGTAGTAAAGTTTCCTCCTTCCTTTTTAAGGTTTAAGAGTAAGGGTTACAAGCATATTTAACATGCATATCAATGATCTTATTGTCATGAGGCGGACCCACGTGTATGAGAAGAGGGCATGTGTCCACCCTTGAAATCTGATGTGAAAATACGAAAATGTCCTCATCTAAAAAATTTTACATTGACTAAAATGAAATGATCCACTTCATTTGTGTTAGTGTTTTTTGTAAAAGATATTATTATTCTTTCAACACTTTTGATTAATTTTTAATTGTTACAACTGAAAGCTATTAGAATTAATTAGTAATACCCAATCTTCTTCTTCCAATATTTAGCAGTTCTTTACGATCTCTCATACATTATTTAATATGATATGTTATATGGGAAAATTTTAATTTTTAACCATATAATGATGAATCAATAGTACTAGGCGATTTAGAGGGAAAAAAATAGAAATAAAAAGTTAGGGAATCACCGCTATTGATTTATTTATTAATAATTAAATAACATGAGAAGATCTATATTTTCCTTAGTGATAAATAGAGCATAGCTGCATAATCAAACGCTGTGCCCCGTCCAAATGGACCTTTGCGCCTATGTTTGGGCCAAACCTTCGGGCCTATACACTGGATTTGGATAATTCTTAATGGTGTAATTTAGTTCATGGATGATAAAGTAATAGGAAAATTAAATTATAAAACAGAAATTAACGACACCAGTACATTTCAATAACAAAACGGTTTGGGATTTGGGCTATTTGATTGTATTTTAATACTTTTTGAATATTATTTTTTTGTAAAATAATTTATAAGATCTTATAAATCATTGATTTGAAAAGAGTTTTAAAATTTAAAATAAAATAATCTACTTGATAAACTTGATCTAAGAATATTTTATGATTTCTTTAATCAATATAAAAGTTTACATATATTTTAATGAAATACATTTTTAAGATAAACGACAAGTTAATCGCAAATAATTTATCCAAAAGAGAAAACAAAATAGTATTTAAAGTATAATTATAGTATATACAAAAATAAAAATTATAATTCGTCGATTAAAATTGAGTAAAATCTCTAATTAGGTTTGATAGTTTGTCATATGTTGAAAAATTAATCTATTGTGTACTTTCTTTATAAAAGGTCGAGCTTCCCATTACACAGAATTGAGAGAAATCTTGGAAGGGAGGATTGGGTTGGGACAACTCAATCTTAAATTGACAATGACATATTTTTATGTTTTTATTTCAAAATTCAGAAATAGCCCAGAATTTCTTTTTCTCTATATATTAATTCTCTTCTAAAATGAGAAGTTAGGACAATTTCATATCGACAATGATTGTAAGTTGTAACTATCCTCCCGAAATATCACATTCACACTTATCCCTTCACATGCTTTGTTATGGGCTCGTTCAACAGGAGCAGCCCAAATAACACACAGGGCAATACGGGCTCCAGCTTCGGCCCAAAGAACTCCAAGGGAACCGGTCCAGTTAGCAGAAGGACAAGGAGACAGCCCAATTGGGTCCATGATTTCGTAATGGGCTGACCCAATGAAGCAATAGTTTAATATGTCTTTAATATGTTATGTAATGGCCCATTAGTATTTTTGTAATAGTCTCTTAGTACTTTTCCAAGTGTCTTTGTAACACACTTTAAGGGTTTAAAAGGCATATGAGCCTAGAAAGGAGTATGAGTATTATTCAGAAATTCTTTCTTCCTCTTTTCTATTCCCTCTCTACTTTCCTTTCTTTCTAAACTATCCTCAATTCAGATCTGCTCTTGTTACATTGGTGCTTTCATTGCTCACTCTTTTGAGCTATGGCTGACAACACTCGCCTTCGTGACCTCACCAATCAACTCCATGCTCATGACCAACAATTTGTAACCCTAGAAAGAACCTTGGACCACCGTTTGGAGACTTTCGAATTGGCACAGAATCAACGGTTTGAGGAGTCCAATCAGCAATTCACAGCCGTGAATAATCAAATCCAGGATGTTTATACACTCCTGCAGAATATGCAAGTCCAGATGACTAATCTGTTAGCGGCACAACAAGCGGGGATCCTCGGCGGTGCACCTCCTATCCAGGGCCGTCACCCACACCCTTCCCATTCCATGAAGATAGATTTTCCCCGGTTTGGTTCTGGCGATCCAGGTCCATGGCTGTTTGCAGTGGAACGCTATTTCCGTTATCACCAGGTACCCGATATAGATCGCCTTGATCTCGTTTCCTTCAACTTAGATATGCCTGCATCTTGCTGGTTTGAGTCTTTATTGGGAAATGGTGAATTCCCTGTCTGGCACCATTTTGTGCAAGCTATTCAACACCGGTTTGGTCCTTCTGAATTCGAAGATCCTTTGGGATCCTTAGCCAAATTACAACAATCCGGATCTGTGACGGAATTTCAGGCTGCTTTTGAGCTAAATGCTCGCAGGGTTCAGGATCTGTCACCAATTATGCGGAAGAGTTTGTTTATCTCTGGTTTAAAACCCCAGATCCGACGAGCGGTTTTGGTCCATCGACCACGCGACGTTACCACCGCGTTTGCCTCTGATAAAGTATACGAGGACCAGTTCACTGAATCCCGTCCCACTAAACAATGACCACCTCGTCCCGCAATCGCTTCCTCTTCTCTTCTCAATCCACCCATTGCAGCCCAACCCATTACCACCGTGCCTCATACCTTGAACCTTAAACCGCCACCGGCCCTATCCTCTATACCTATTAAAAGACTAAGCCCAGCAGAAATGGCAGCTCGTCGTGAAAAGAACCTTTGCTACAACTGTGATGAAAGGTTCGTCCATGGTCACCGTTGTAAGGGACGTGCCGCTCTGTTATATTTGGAAGGTACTGATGATGAAAATATTGTCATCGAGGAGGACCCTCTTCCCCCACCAACGTTGGAGAGTCCGGAAGACCCTTCAACCGAAGCACCCCATGCTATTAGCTTTAATGCTCTTTTTGGGCATCATTCCTCTAACTCCTTTCGTTTGCAAGGGCACATCAGTGGTCTCCCTATACAAATCCTGGTGGATGGGGGTAGTACTCACAATTTTATCACTCATCGGATGGCTGAACACCTCCATTTAACGCTCCACGTCATTTCTCCTTTTAAAGTCCACGTAGGAAATGGAGATGCACTATTATGTTCTGCTATGTGTCGTACTACTCCGATTGATATACAGTCTCATCTGTTTCAGATTGACTTATATGTCATCGACCTTAAAGGGGCGGATGTTGTCTTAGGTGTCCAATGGTTATCCACCTTGGGACCCATTGTCACCGATTATTCGGCCCTCACAATGTCTTTTTCATACAATAATTCTCAGATCCTGCTACACGGCAACTCGCAGGCGTCTCCCAACCATATTAGTTCCTCCCAACTACAGAAATTGTTGCACAATGACTCCATTTCTACATGCTTGATGTGCCTCACAGCTACTTCGGATGCACCCACACCGGTTCAGATACCTGCTGAATTTAGTGCTGCACTCGATCACCTTCTCCAACTATTTTCTGTTGTATTCGCCCCACCCACCTCATTACCACCGGAACGTGGATATGAACATCATATTCATTTGTTGCCTGATACCAATCCGGTGCAAGTTCGCCCCTATCGCTACCCACACTACCAGAAAACAGAAATTGAGAATTTGGTGACTGACATGCTACGCACGGGGGTGATTCGTCCTAGTCGTTCTGCTTTTAGCTCGCCGATTTTGCTGGTTAAAAAGAAAGATGGTACTTGGCGCTTTTGCGTGGATTATCGCGCACTTAATGCCATCACCGTACAGGACAAATTTCCCATTCCCACAATTGACGAGTTATTAGATGAGCTCCATGGTGCTACTCTTTTTTCTAAACTTGACCTTCGGTCAGGATATCACCAGATTCGCATGCACAACGCTGATGTTCACAAGACAGCTTTCCGCACCCATCATGGGCATTTTGAGTTTATGGTTATGCCATTTGGTCTCTCTAATGCTCCCTCTACTTTTCAGGCCACTATGAACACCATCTTTTCCCCATATCTTCGCAAATTTGTGGTGATATTTTTTGATGATATCTTAGTGTATAGCGCATCTGCAGCGCAGCACTTGCTACACCTGGAGGCAGTGTTAACCACGTTACAGGCCCATTCTCTTTATGTCAAAAAAGAGAAATGCTTGTTTGCTCAACCTTCCATTCCTTATTAGGGCCACGTGATTACGGGCGCGGGGGTTATTCCGGATCCTGATAAGTTACGTGCCATTTTGGATTGGCCTGGCCCACCAATGCCACTCAGGTGCGAGCCTTCCTGGGTATATCAGGCTATTACCGCAAATTCATACAGAAATATGCTTCCTTAGCATCCCCATTAACGGATCTCTTATCCAAAAATGGGTTTTACTGGAATTCTAATGCAGCTGTCGCGTTTGAGACCATTAAACGGGCCCTCACTACAGCCCCCATTTTAGCCCTTCCTGATTTCCAGGAACCATTTGTTGTTGAAACGGACGCTTCGGGGGTGGGCATTGGCGCGGTTTTGTTGCAGAGAGATAAGCCCATAGCCTTCTACAGCCGCAAGTTATCTCCGTTAATGCAAAAGCAATCCGTATATGTGAGGGAGATGTTCGCAATTACTTCGGCCGTCAGTAAATGGCGTCAGTATCTCCTTGGATCACATTTCCAAATTTGAACGGATCACAAAAGCTTGCATAACCTGATGAATCAGGTCATCCAAACACCAGAGCAACAACAATTTCTTGCTAAGCTCCTAGGCTTTAATTATACAATCACATACAAGAGTGGGAAGACCAACATAGTGGCCGACAGCCTTTCAAGGTTGCCAGATGGGGGATCGTTGTTACCCACCCCCCAATTCCTAGCCATTACTGGCCCAATGTTACACTACACAAAAATATTACAGTCCGAGTACAAGTCTGATCCTTATACTACAATGCTCATTAAAGAAATTGCAGAACGACCGACTGACTTTGCTGATTGGCGATATCACAATGGCATCCTCTTCCACCGTTCCAGAAATTTTCTTCCAGCAGGTTCTACCTTGATCCAACATGTTCTTCATGATTTTCACAGTTCGGTTCAAGGGGGTCATTCTGGTATTCAAGCAACAATGCACCGCATCACCCGGAACTTCACCTGGAAGGGAATCAGACACGATGTTAAGACTTTTGCTCTTCACTGTGATACTTGTCAGAAACTTAAATCCCCGAATCATTCCCCCCTGGGACTCTTACAACCCCTACAGATACCGGACAAGTTATGGCCTGATTTAAGCATGGATTTTATTACCCATTTACCTGTTTCGTTGGGTCACACCGCTATCTTGGTAGTTGTTGATCGTTTCTCCAAGGCTGCCCATTTCATCGCACTTCCCAGCCAATATTCTGCCGTTAAAGTTGCGCAACTCTTCTGGGATTTTGTCGGAAAGCTCCATGGCCTCCCTGAGTCTATTGTTTCGGATCGAGATCCGATATTTCTCAGTGACTTCTGGCGGTCTTTGTTCAAACTGCAAGGCACGATGCTCAAATTTAGTTCCAGTTACCATCCTCAAATGGATGGCCAGACAGAGAGAGTTAACAGATGTTTAGAAAGTTACCTTCGGGCCTTCTCGCATTCTCACCCAGCTTCATGGTCAAAGTTTCTAAGTCTCGCGGAGTACCATTACAACACTTCTTTCCATTCTTCGTCAGGAACCACGCCATACAATGCCATGTTTGGACGTTCTCCTCCGAACCTTTTAGCATACTGCTTGGGGTCCTCTTCCAACGAGGCGATCGAATCCACCTTAGCCGAACGCGCGCACCTCATTAGTACATTAAAAGAAAACTTGTTCAGGGCCCAACAAACAATGAAGGCTCAAGCTGATAAAAGGCGGAAAGATTGGGTTTTTACCTCTGGTGATCTCGTCTTGCTCCGTCTGCAGCCGTACAGGCAGCTCTCCGTCGCGAGACGTTCGGCACAGAAGCTGGCACTTCGGTACTATGGTCCGTTTGAGGTCGAGGAGCGCATTGGGACCGTCGCGTATCGTCTGAAATTGCCATCCACAGCTAAAATACATCCCGTGTTCCACATCTCTGCTTTGAAACTGTACAGAGCCAACCGTTACTTGCAGATCCACACTTTACCCATCACTTCCAAAGACACTCCTTTGACCCATAAGCCTTGTGCGGTGGTGGGCGAACGACAGATCTGGCGACGTGGAACTCTGGTGACACAGGTATTGGTTCAGTGGGAGTCCCTTCCACCAGAGGACTCGACATGGGAAGACAAAGAGACGTTCCTATCATCTATGGAACGCGAGGAACAGGTTATTTCAGGACTGGAAGTAGTGAATCCTTCTAAGGAGACGACTATGGCTGGCGAAACGGACTCAGGACTGGAGAAAGAGGTTCATCCTAAGGAGCGGAACATGGTTTTGGGAACGGTAGGGCAACAGGCAGACGAAACACAAGTGATGAGAGCAGCAGCAAACACTGACCAGTTCAACTTAACTGGCCAAGCCTCCACGCACACTCAGCCGCCCAAATCAACGGTTCACAATGTTTTGCCAGTATCGGTGCAATCTACACCATTGCTTTCGGTCGATGGGATCTAGCTGGCACGCACCACTGCAGGTGATCTAACGGCTACAATTCCTCATCTAGTGTCGGCAGCCGTTCAACCGTTGGATGGTCCTTCCGCGTCCCAAGGTCACGCTGTTCTAGGACTGCTGCCCATTAATGCCCCACTGTCCAAGGAGACAGACGCCAACAAAGGCACACTCCAGGTTACGGATTCCAACGACGGCGCGCACAGACTTGAGGACAAGTCCGCCCTTGGAGAGCGTGGCAATGTTATGGGCTCGTTCAACAGGAGCAGCCCAAATAACACACAGGGCAATACGGGCTCCAGCTTCGGCCCAAAGAACTCCAAGGGAACCGGTCCAGTTAGCAGAAGGACAAGGAGACAGCCCAATTGGGTCCATGATTTCGTAATGGGCTGACCCAATGAAGCAATAGTTTAATATGTCTTTAATATGTTATGTAATGGCCCATTAGTATTTTTGTAATAGTCTCTTAGTACTTTTCCAAGTGTCTTTGTAACACACTTTAAGGGTTTAAAAGGCATATGAGCCTAGAAAGGAGTATGAGTATTATTCAGAAATTCTTTCTTCCTCTTTTCTATTCCCTCTCTACTTTCCTTTCTTTCTAAACTATCCTCAATTCAGATCTGCTCTTGTTACATGCTTTGCCTCAACAACATGGTTTCATCAGATTTTTCTCTACCTAAGTAGTAACCGCATCTCCATAGTATTTGCGGCTCTTTATGTAATATGACTATAAATCACTGTTTTAAAACTTCGATGATTATTGACTCGAATGAGATACTCTGACTGTTTCAATGGAGTTTAATTGGATTTCAAAATAATATATAATAAATATTAAATTATGAATATTATATCCAACAAATAAAAGTGATCTAATGGTAAGTCTTTTGATCTTCAAACAAGAGGACTCAAGTCTTTTGGATCCGGGGCGGACACTGCTGCTAATTAGGATGCTGTGCTATCCTCGGGTGTTTAATTTTTAGTGTTTCTTTTAGTTTATTTTTTCTGCATTGTTTTTGCTTGTTCTGTTTTCTGTTTTAGCCCCTGTTGATTACCCAAAAAAAAAAGTTTGATTTCATTGCTTGCAAAATATATATATATTACATAATTTAACATAAAACCGATTCAATACCGGTTGAACCTGATTTTCGGTCCGGTTCGAACTGAATCAACTAGTTCAAATGCATATAACAGCTCGAATCGGTGAGAGCACCTGATTACCGATACTCGGGTCTACTCGGTCGGGTTTTAAAACACTGATATAAACAACTAATAACACTATATGTCCATGCTTCTAACACTGGACCAGTTAAATTCCTATCTTATTCATCCAAAACAGACAGTCACTAAGAATGTTTCCAAGGGCCTTCAAGACCACACCAAACTAAAAGGACTTTGGTGTAGGAAGAAAATCCACATTTCACATTTCATGACTTAAGTCCTATTAAAAGTTCCATCTAATTCCTTCCTGTTAGTATGTGGATTATCATGTGAAAAATATGAACATGACCCTACTTTTAATTCATCACTCCTAGAACTGAAGCATCTAGCCCCCCAATAGGGCTCTGGGTCACAAATGGGGTAGACTTTAGAATTCTGGGCCAAAGTAGCAGCAATATTGCTCAAGGACTGGTCCCTCAGCAGTTCAACACGCTTTAGAACTCTCTCATGCAAAATGGTGTGGTGTATTAGATTCGGACATACCTTCTAAACTGTCTTGAAATGTGATCAAGATAATTGGTAGCAGCAAAGAGTTATGATGTATTGTATCTGGATCTTCTGCACTCTGTATTGCAATGTGATCAAAGATTATTTGGTTGCAAATAGTTGTGGTACATTGGAACAAAACCTTCTGGACTCTCTTGCAATTTACCAAGATTATTGGGTTGCAACTCCATATCGTATTATGTCACGTGTCCCATATCGGTATCCGTGATAATATGGAGCTGTTGTTGTTCGGCACTCTGTCAGCACGCTCTTGTAGACGCTAAATCACACTAATGTAACCAAAGATAAAATTGTTTACCCTCATTTTCCAGGAGAGATTTCTCGCTTTGAAGAGATGAATAATCTTCTTCTATTTTTTCTCTTCTTCCACCTAGCTTTGAAGAGATGAATAATCTTCAGGAGCTTCCTCCTAGCTTGTTGTATGTTTCATAATGCAATATTTTGTTCCTAGCTCCCTGGGTTGGATTTTGTAGAGAAAACAGAAACGTTCAGCATATTTATACAGCGGCTCAACACTTCAAGGAGCAACTTTCCGAGGCAGAGAAGGAGATTTAGCGTCCGCAAGAGCGTGCTGACAGAGTGCCGAACAACAATAGCTCCATATTAGGGAATTTTTTAATGTGTTACAGGACTACCGTGGTCCTTCCATTCAAAATTTGACATCTATATTAAATTTTATTTTTTTTATTTTTTCTCTCTCCTCAACTTTTTCTCTCTTTCTCTCACCTAATTCTTTAAACTCCTGGTGCACAGTAACTTCACTCCCACATGGGGTTTGATTTTCTCATGTTAAATGAGAATTCAATTCTCATGTTGTAGAGATAAAAAGCACGTGGGACTCATGTGTTAGAAAAAATTATATGTAGGACCCATGTCAGCACGGAAATCGAAGAGTGTGTAGGAAAATTTGAATTTTCATATTAAATGAGAATTATAAAACCCAAATTATATACATAAACACACACACTATATATATATATATATATATATATATATATATATATATATATATATAGGGGTAGGATCCTTTGACACCGGTGTCAAATTTTAAATTGGACACTTCATCTGAGAGGCGTTAGATTAAAAAAGACCAACGGCTCTAATATGTAAGCATGTGACACCGTTGATCTTTTTTGATCCAACGACTCTCAGATGAGGTGTCTAATTTAAAACTTGATACCGGTGTCAAAGGATCCTACCTCATATATATATATATATATATATATATATATATATAAATATATATGGGTCAGGATCATTTTACACCAGTGTAAGTTACACTCTCAATCTTGTTCATTGATCCCACTTATATGGGCTCTAATTTTTTAATAATGTGAGTCATTGGATACAAGTGGATCAATGGTCAAGATTGAGTGTAAGACTTCTAACTCTTCTTATACCGGTGTAAGAATATCCTGCCCCATATAGATATATAGATATATATATATATATATATATATATATATATATATATATATATATATAGGGGAATGTTATATTTACAAACTTTTTGTTTACAAATTCTTACAAACAACATTAAGTATGATCGGTCATATATATATATATATGTATATATATATATATATATATATATATATATATATATGGGACAAGATATTCTTACACCGGTGTAAGAGTTAGAAGTCTTACACTTAATCTTGACCGTAGATCCACTTGTATCCAATGGCTCAGATTACTAAAAAATTTGAGCCCTTAGATATAAGTGAGATCAACGGACAAGATTGAGAGCGTAACTTACACCGGTGTTAAATGCTCATGACCCTTGATCATTTTACACCGGTGTAAGTTACACTCTCAATCTTGTCCGTTGATCTAACTTATATCTAAGGGCTCAATTTTTTTAGTAATGTGAGTCATTGGATACAAGCGGATCAATGGTCAAGATTGGATGTAAGATTTCTAATTCTTACACCAGTGTAAGAATGTCCTGCCCCATATATCATTATCATTGGAACGAAAATTATTTTTATAGATAATTGTACTTGTTCAATAGCTAATAATATATCACTATAAAGAATTTTAAGAAGCAAGAATTGCTAAATTTGAAAATTATACCCGTGAGTACATGGTTTGCCCAATTAATTAATCTGATTTAATGCACCCTTCTTATGATTCCCTGTCTAGTATGATATGTTTGATTTAGCAATCCTAGCATAGGCAGGGGCAACTAAGTTCATATCCTAGCCAATTCTCCATATACAGAAGCTTTGTGTTCCATTAGATAAGTGAGGTGAGGCGCATCTCCTAAGTATAACTTTTTTCTTCTTTTTCCGTTCTAAGTATAAAAATAAATAAATAGTAAAAGAACCTCTATAACCAGTCTTAAAAGGTAAGAGCTTACTCTTGAAACTTAGAAGAGATGCTTCTTGAAAGCAAAGGTCAATAAATAAAGAATGAAAAGAATGAATTAGATGAAAAGAAACCAAAAGTCATAGAAGTAAGCGAAGAAAGCAAAGGTCAATAAATAAAGAATGAATTAGATGAAAAGAAACCAAAAGTCATAAAAGTAAGCGAACCGAATATAACCATATAAGTACAAGAGGGAGGATAACAATTACTACCAAAATTTTCTACTACTAACTTATTACATATCTAATCACCATTGAATCAGAGAGAGAATGTTAAAAAGTTTTTGAAAAAAGAGAAAATGTTGTTCCAATGGTGATTAGATAGGTAGTAAGTTGGTAGTAGAAAATTTTGGTAATAAAAATATCCCAGTATAAATATTTTGAAATAATCAAAAAAGCTTTCAGATATCTTTATACCTCCTAATTAATTGTCATGCTGGTGGAAACTCTCGAGAAGAAATCATGGGCTCTTAAAATAAGTTATATTAATAATATTTCAATAAATGATAGATTAATTATGTGATTTTGTCAACATATTAAATCAGAGAAAAATTAATCATGGTCTCGTGATTTTGTTTTCTCCATTCAAAATTAGTGGCTATAAATATTAAATAAAGATCAAATACGTGCTGCACCAATTAATGGTGGTCACACGCTGTTTTTGATATATTGATTGTTTATATGTCTTATATTTGAATGTTTGTAAATTCTAACCAAAATATTTTAACAAAAATTAAAAATTGAAATAGTAGAGAAATTAATTATTGAGAATGTAAAAGATTGTAATATATAGTGGCTATATAAATTGAATGTTTAGAATATTTTCCGTTAATAAATTTCGTACATAATAAATTTTTTTTAGTAGTGTCTTAGTACATCATCATTGAGGTTTATTCATTTTATTTATATGTTAGGGGCCAATATCGCTTTCAACAGAAGTTATTGAAAAATGTCAAAGGTGCATGGATGCTTTCAAACCAGAATTGATTATGGTGTAATATTTTTAACTTTTTATCCTCTTTTTTTTTTTATAAAAAAAGAGAGGTTATCCTTATAATACATTATGCTTTAAAATATCTTATAATATTTTTTTGGGTAAATAAATTCCATATAATTAACCCACGTGTAAGAATGATCGGTCTAAATTAATTGCAAATCGTGAAAGTTAATTTGTTTAAGGGAATAAAACTTATACCGTTGCTGAAGATTTTTATTCTTGCAACAGAGACATAAAATAAGTTACGGCCCACCATTTTGTTTTCTCTTAGCTATTACACCTTTTTCTCTCTTAATTGTTAGGTCTGCTGCAAGAAAATATTTTTTGCTGTAACAGCGGAAGTTTTATTCCCTTTGTTTAATCCGTGATTACATGTTTTAGTAATATATATTAAAAATATTATATATACAACTATGAAAATACTTCTCACTTTTTTTTTTGGTAATCAAAATATTACTCACTTTAATTTGTAATGGAAAACAAATTTTGGCTTATATATTTCACTAATAATTAGATTAATTTTTCACTTATATCTTCTTTAGTAAAATTTGGTTTACATCTTTCACCGAAGAATTGAAAATTACAATTTACATGACCATGCATTTGCAAATATCTCAAAAAATTTGATTTTTGACAATTGTAAATACTACTTTGTGGCAAAGAAGAATTAAATATTATAAGGAAAATAATAACCACAAAGATCAAATTCTAAAAATATTCTTCTTCTTTTTTGGAAGAACTAAAAATATTCTATCTGCAATTTCTCGATAACATCCCACACCACCATGGCAATTAGGAGCAATAAAGATATCTGAAAGCTTTTCTGGTTGCTTCAGAATATTTATACTTATATGTACATATGGTTCATTGACTTTAATGATGGAATGAAAGCCTGTATTGCCAGGAAATACATGCACTCTCCACGAAAAAAGACCATTTTCTTTTATGGTGGTAATCAACTTTTGTTTGCTTTAGCATTTGATTTGTGAACATCTGCTTTTTCTGAGCACAAAATTAACTTCAGCGGCCAAAATTAACTTATAATTTGTAGTCCCAAGTTGTGCACTTTGTAGTAAAGTTTCCTCCTTCCTTTTTAAGGTTTAAGAGTAAGGGTTACAAGCATATTTAACATGCATATCAATGATCTTATCGTCATGAGGCGGGCCCACGTGTATGAGAAGAGGGCACGTGTCCACCCTTGAAATCTGATGTGAAAATACGAAAATGTCCTCATCTAAAAAAATTTACATTGACTAAAATGAAATGATCCACTTCATTTGTGTTAGTGTTTTTTGTAAAAAATATTATTATTCTTTCAACACTTTTGATTAATTTTTAATTGTTACAACTGAAAGCTATTAGAATTAATTAGTAACACCCAATTTTTTTCTTTCAATATTTAACAGTTCTTCACGATCTGTCATATATTATTTAATATGATCATGTTATATGGGAAAATTTTAATTTCTAACCATATAATGATGAATCAATAGTATTAGGCGATTTAGAGAAAAAAAAAATAGAAATAAAAAGTTAGGGAATCACCGCTATTGATTTTGATGGTTTGTCATATGTTGAAAAATTAATCTATTGTGTACTTTCTACATAAAAGGTCGAGCTTCCCATTACACAGAATTGAGAGAAAACTTGGAAGGGAGGATTGGGTTGGGACAACTCAATCTTAAATTGACAATGACATATTTTTATGTTTTTATTTCAAAATTCAGAAATAGCCCAGAAATTATTTTTTTCTCTATATATTAATTCTCTTCTAAAATGAGAAGTTAGGACAATTTCATATCGACAATGATTGTAAGTTGTAACTATCCTCCCGAAATATCACATTCATGCTTATCCCTTCACATGCTTTGCCTCAACAACATGGTTTCATCAGATTTTTCTCTACCTAAGTAGTAACCGCATCACCATAGTATTTGCATCGCATCTGGATCATCTGACATGAAAAATCACATAAGTAAAGTGAGAAATCATAATCACACAAAGGTGAATCAATGATAACAAAAGATGAGAGAGAAAAAATAATAAAATAGGTAGTTACAAAATCATAACCATTGATTTAATTTTATATGATTGTGATCTTCTTACATGACCATATCATGTTTTTTCTCACATCATAAGATCCCTTTCCATTTGCGGCTCTTTATGTAATATGACTATAAATCACTGTTTTAAAACTTGATTGTTATTGACTCGGTCGAGGTACCGGTCACTGATTCAATCAAGTTTAATTGGATTTCAAAATAATATATAATAAATATTAAATTACGAATATTATATCCAATAAATAAAAATGACCTAATGGTAAGCTTTTTGATCTTCAAACAAAGGGATCCAAGTTTAATTCAGTTGCTTGCACAATATATATATATTACACAATTTAACATAAAACTGATTAAATCCGATTTTCGGTCCTATTCAAACCGAGTCAATCGGTTCGAATACATATATATAACACCTCGAATCGGTGACAGCATGTGGTTGCCGATACCCAAGTCTACCCGGTTGGGTTTTAAAACACTGTTATAAACAACTAATAACACTATATGTCCATGCTTCTAACACTGAACTAGTTAAATTCCTATCTTACTCATCCAAAATAGACCGTCACCAAGAACGTTTTCAAGGGCCTTCAAGACCACACCAAACACCCATTCACTCTGTATTGTATCCGGATCTTCTGCACTCTGTATTGCAATGTGAACGGCGGAGCTGCTTTGTTGCCGGCTGGGGCCTTGGCACCAGCTCTCTTTCTATAAATTGTATTTATTACTTGGTTTTTTTTGGTGTCTTCCGCAAATAACTATATAATATTAATACATTGGCACCAGCAAACAATGAAACACCACTTTAGTGTCTACTGATGTAAAATGGGATAGCTAGGTTATTTTACCTATCATTTTTTCTGCCTATTTTTGTTTATTACCTTCCAACACCGTTAGATCAGAATCTCAAAAAGAGAAAGAAAGATAAATGTTAATTAAGATTTTGATCTAACGGTATTGGAGAGTGATAGGTAAAGATAGACAGAAAAAATGATAGGTAGAATAACCTACCCCGTAAAAAATTTACTCCGTATTTTATTCTTTTTACTAATTTAATGGTGATTGAGTGAAACTAGTTGAGATTATGAGATTTTGTCAATCTAGTATTGTCAGTCTCTATGAAACCAATTTATATAGAAATATAATGTTTACCGATAAGGTTAATGGTTTTTTATTTGTTTGTTTTGATATATAATCATTGGTTATTGTTCGTTTGAATTTTCAATTTTATGTGACATTATTTAGTAAATAATTTATATAAATGTGTTATAATTTATAGTAAATTTTTTTCTGATAAACTTGTGTAATTACAATAAATATTTTGATAATTTGATATATTAAATTTTTTGACACTACCTAAAATTTGCGCTTGGCTCGGACATTGGACCCACACCTTCTGCACTCTCTCTTGCAATATTACTAAGATTATTGGGTTGCAACTCCCAAAACAATTGTGATGTATTGGATCTAGCCTTTTGAAACTCACACTTACAATGTGATAACGATTAGTGACTCTCTTTTAGTCTCTTACAATCTGATAACGATTAGTGGGTCTCAAAAAGTTGTGGTATCAGTTGTTTTAGCTTTGTGAGTGAATAATGCTTGAAGTTACTATAGAGAATATTGTGGAAGGAAAAATATTGTGCGAGTTTGTCACCTTTAAGAAGAAAAAATAAATAAATATCACTTTTACTTGTTCAATAGCTAATAATACATCAATATAGAGAATTATAACAAGCAAGAATTGCAAAGTTTGAGAATTATATAATTAATCTGATTTGGTGCACCCTTCTTATGATTCCCGTCTAGTATGATATGCTTGATTTAGCAATCCTATCATAGGCACCAGCAAGTAAGTTCATATCCTAGCCAAGGAATGCAAAATATAACTTTTTATTCAGATCTTTGAAAGTTAGAATAGATGCACCAAGGAAAAAACCAAAGGTCAAAAAATAAAGATTGAAAAGAATCAATTACATGAGGCATTTGGTTAGTGACTTTGATGATGGAATGCAAAATATGCAGTTAAGGAAGTGAAAGAAGAGAAAATAAGAAGTGGCAAAAAAAAACTTTTTGATACTTAGAAAGGAAAAAGAAGAAAAAAAAAATCTATTACATGAGAGAATTGATTGAAGTGTTGAGCGGCTGACCCCCTATAAATATGTTGAACGTTTCTGTTTTCTCTACAAAATCCAACCCAGGGAGCTAGGAACAAAATATTGCACTATGAAACATACAACAAGCTAGGAGGAAGCTCCTGAAGATTATTCATCTCTCCAAAGCTAGGTGGAAGAAGAGAAAAATAGAAGAAGATTATTCATCTCTTCAAAGCGATAAATCTCTCCTGGAAAATGAGGGTAAACAATTTTATCTTTGGTTACGTTAGTGTGATTTAGCGTCTACAAGAGCGTGCTGACAGAGTGCCGAACAACAACTCCATATTATCATGGATACCGATATGGGACACGTGACATAATTCGATACTACACGACATTCCAACAAGTTAATTCCGTGATAATATGGAGCTGTTGTTGTTCGGTACTCTATCAGCACGCTCTTGTAGACGCTAAATCACACTAACGTAACCAAAGATAAAATTGTTTACCCTCATTTTTCAGGAGAGATTTCTCGCTTTGAAGAGATGAATAATCTTCTTCTATTTTTTCTCTTCTTCCACCTAGCTTTTAAGAGATGAATAATCTTCAGGAGCTTCCTTCTAGCTTGTTGTATGTTTCATAGTGCAATATTTTGTTCCTAGCTCCCTGGGTTGGATTTTGTAGAGAAAACAGAAACGTTCAGCATATTTATACAGCGGCTCAACACTTCAAGGAGCAACTTTCCGAGGCAGAGAAGGAGATTTAGCGTCCGTAGGAGCGTGCTGACAGAGTGCCGAACAACAACAGCTCCATATTAGGGAATTTTTCAATGTGTTACAGGACTACCGTGGTCCTTCCATTCAAAATTTGACATCTATATTAAATTTTATTTTTTATTTTTTCTCTTTTCTTTCTCATTAATTTTTTTTCTATTTCTCTCACCTCAGTCCCACCTAATTCTTTAAACTCCCGGTGCACGTTAACTTCACTCCCATATGAGCTATGTAGCACGGATACTGACATGAGACACGTGACATGATACGATATCACATGACATTCCAACAAGTTCATTCCAAAATACTATATTTCAACACGTTAGGACACGTTTTGATATTAAATAATATTTTTAGTTTATGTAGTGTATCACTTCCAAATATGTATGATATTGAGGATGATGGAATACATGTTCTCACAGGTATTATGATTTCGTCTTATTATTCATTCAATGATTTAAGGAAATATAAAAGATTATAAAATATTATTTTTGAGTTATAATTGTATACAACATTAATTGGAATTAATAGGATTTGATTATCATAAATTATTCGTCACTCTTATAAACCATTCTTGCTCTTCATTTGATATGTCCTACTTTATCATCTTGCACAGCATTTTTTTTTTTTTAATTTACTAGCGAAATTTGTTTGCTCAACCAAAATTGATCGATAACATCACACCACCATGGCAAATTGACAAGGTATAAAAATAGGATTTATCATCAATCATTTAACATGATCATAAAAAATTTTCTACACACACAACATTTTGGGGGACCCGCAACAAAAAAAAATCGGCTCGCAAAACGAATCTCTATAACATAACACAATCAATTTTCCTAGTACATAACTCTTATAAAACCTATAAAAATATCTAAAAGATTTTAGATCCTTTTATGTGAAAAAAGTGGTCATGTAATTATGTTATTTGATCACAACTATTCATTGATGATCAGATAGAGAATGAAAAATATATGATTTTTCAATAAAGTAACTGTGATCAAATAAGCTTATCATGTAATTATATTTATGGGTAAAGTGTGTGTCATTTTAAATGATGTAAAATGGTGTCATTTTGAGAGAGAGAAAAAGATAGATAAAGAATGAGAGAGAGAGTATTGGAACCCAGGGAGATGAAGTAACCGAAGAAGATGTTCATAATGAAGAATATGATTTCTGATTAATGAAAGAAGCAGAAAAGAAAAGTTATCCAACTAAAAGTAGAACCGATGCCTTTATAAGCAGGCTTACAACAACAGACTCTTCAAACTTAACTAAGGTTAACTAGCAACTAACTAATTAACTAGGGTTAATCTTGTAACAAACTAATAACTAATTAGTAACAGACTAACAGTAATGTATAAGTTAACATCCCCCCTCAAGTGGGATGGTGTACATTCACCAGTCCTAACTTGCTAATCAAAAGCTTGAACTGTCCTGGTGACAAAATTTTGGTAAAAGGATCTGCCAATTGAACTGCAGTGCTAATAGGAAGAAGATGAACCAATCCCAAGTTGATCTTTTCGCGAATTAAATGGCAATCGATTTCTATGTGTTTTGTTCTCTCATGAAAGCTAGGATTATGTGCTAGATGGATGGCTGAGCGATTGTCACAGTAGACGGATATTGGCTTAGTGACTGCAACATTCAAATCCTGTAAAATGTAGCTTAGCCATTGTAACTCACAAGTTAGTGTGGCTAAAGCTCTATATTCGGCCTCGGAGGAGCTTCTGGACACTATTGTCTGCTTCTTGGATTTCCAGCACACCAATGAGTCACCTAGGAACACACAATACCCTGTGATAGACCTTCGGGTATCAGAACAAGTTGCCCAATCAGAGTCAGAAAAACCACTTGGAACTAAAGTGTTGGAAGAAGAATAGAACAATCCAATTCCAGGAGCATTTTTGAGATATCGAAGAACATGCATAGCTGCCTGCATGTGTAGATCTGTGGGATTCGAAACATACTGGCTGAGTTGCTGAACAACATGACAAATGTCAGGCCTAGTTGTTGTCAAGTAGAGTAATCTGCCTACCAATCTTCGATATTCACCTGGATCTCCATAAGCTGTTCCTGAGTCACGATCCAGCTTAGTTCCAGGTTCCAAAGGTGTGGAACAAGGTTTTGCTCCAAGGACTCCACCATCGGCAAGCAAATCAAGTGCATATTTCCGTTGATTAACAGTGAGACCCTTTTCTGTCCTCAATATTTCGAGACCAAGGAAATAGTGTAGCTTTCCTAAGTCTTTGATTTTGAACTCAGTGTCTAGGAACTTTTTAACATGAGTGATCTCCTCCAAATTATTCCCTGCCAACACTATGTCATCGACATAAATGAGGAGAGCAGTGAAAGAGGTGGAAGTAGCCTTAATGAGCAATGAGTGATCAGCTTCTGATTGCTGATATCCTATGGAAACAAGAGCAGAACTAAGGCGAGAATACCATTGCCTACTCGCTTGTCGCAGACCATACAAAGACTTCTGCAAGCGACACACTTGATTAGGCTGTGGAGATTTGAATCCAGGTGGCAAGGACATATAAACTTCTTCATGTAATTCTCCATGTAGAAATGCATTGTTAACGTCAAGTTGTTCTAGGTGCCATCCTCGAGCAGCAGCAACACTAAGAAGAATTCTGATTGTAGCAATTTTTGCAACAGGAGAAAAGGTTTCCAGAAAATCAACACCCTCAAGTTGTGTATATCCTTTGGCTACGAGACGTGCTTTGTGACGTTCAATGGATCCGTCTGCTTTGAGTTTTGTTTTGAAAACCATTTACATCCAATAGGATGTTTTCCTGGAGGTAAATCAGTGAGACACCAAGTGTTATTTTGTTGTAAAGCTTGTAACTCAGCAGCCATAGCATCATTCCAGCATGGGTATTTGGATGCCTCAGTATAAGAGGTAGGGTCATGAATAGAATTAAGGTTGAGGCAGAAGGAGGTATGATCTGTGGGGCATGAATCATAGGAAACAAAAGAGGATAAAGGGTAAGGTGTGTTGGCAGTAAAATTACAATTGTAATCATGAAGGTAAGAGGGCCTTTGGCGTGTTCTAGATGAACGACGAAGGTCAGGAGTGGAGGACTGATGTATGTCTTCAAGAGAAGTGGGTAAAGAAGGTTGGTTGAATACTGTATGGTTAGGTATAGTAGGTGGTGATTGAGAAAGAGATTGAGGTGGGTAAAGAGATTGAGAAGTAGGTAAAGAGGGTTGATTGGATACTGTATGGGTAGGTATAGTAGGTGGTGAATGAGAAAGAGTTTGAGGTGAAATGTGCTGATCATCAAAGTGAGGAGTTGTAGCAGGTTGTGCTGAATTGGAGGCTTCATTTCTGGTTTCTGGTTGTGTGGAATTGGAGGATTAGTTTGGAATGGAAATTGTTTCTCATAAAACACTACATTGCATGATACAAAGATTTCATGAGACTCAAGGTCCAATAAGATATAACCTTTGGTCCCAAATTTGTGCCCCATAAATATACATCTCCTTGCACGTGAGGAAAACTTGGTTCGGCTAGTAATAAGAGTGCTAGCATAACAAAGGCAGCCAAAGACTCTTAAATGGATGAGCACAGGAGGCTGGCCATAAAGGGCTTCATAAGGTGTCTTCCCCAAAATGTTAGGACTGCTAACTCGATTTATCAGATGAACAACATGTAATATGCAATAAGACCACAACTTTAAAGGAAGCCTTCCTTGAAAAAATAGAGCTCTTGCTACATTCAAGATATGTTGGTGCTTCCTCTCTACCACACCATTCTGTTGAGGACTTTGAACACATGAAGTTTGATGAATGACTCCTTTACTTGAATAGAAATCATGCATCATAAATTCAGCACCATTATCACTACGGATCACTTTGATGGTAGTTTCAAATTGATTCTCAATCATCAAGAAAAAATTGCGCAAATGAACTCTTGTTTCTCCTTTATTCTGCATCAAGATTACCCATGTAAACTTGGAAAAATCATCTACAATTGTAAGGAAGTATTTGTCACCATTAATCGAAGGAATAGAAAATGGTCCCCAGATGTCTGTGTGGATCAAATCAAAAGATTTAAGAGAAACACTGTTGCTGCTTGGATATGAAAGCTTTCTTTGCTTAGCCAAATGGCAAATATCACAAGGTACATGTGCTTTATTACACTTCACAAAAGGAAAACGTGTACACATATCTGTCATTACAGAATCTGAGACATGTCCTAATCTGTAATGCCATAAGAAACTATCTTCTAAGGAAGCAATAGCATTGTCGAATTTTGTATCAACAATTGAATCATATGAACTGCTAACAGTATCAAAGGGCAATGAGCTGCCAACGGCTGCACAAGCCTTCTTCTGTTCATGGCCAACTGCTTCATCAGGTTCTAAGACAAACAAACCATCAACCAGCTTAGCAGAACCAATCACTTGCCTTGAAGGTATCTGCTTTATGTAACAGGAATGATCACGAAAAATGAGCTCATAATGTGATGTTTTTAGCAACTTGGCAACCGATATTAAATTGACATGAAACTCTGGGACATACAATACATCCAGAAGATGCAAAGAATGTGACAAAATAATCGTGCCTGAATGTTGTGCAGTGACTTTGTGGCCATTGGGAAGCATGATCATTATAGGATTGATTTTCTTAATGAAAGAAAATTGAGAGATCACAGATCCTATATGATCAGTTGCTCCAGTATCTACTATCCAGTTGATAGGAAACGTACCATTATTAGTGTTGTTTGCCATGCTTTGCTTGGTCTGAATCATATGTGCACTATGAGTCTCAGTATTGGTACTTCCATTCTCATTATCAGCAGCCTTTGATTGATGAAACTGATCTATCAAGTTTTGATATTCTCCTTGACTAATAGTGACTGTATCAGTCACATTATTTGACTCAGAATTAGAATCTATTGCATTAGCGGAAGCCATTTTGTTTCTTCCTCGAAAACCTGGTGGATAACCATGCTTAGCATAGCATGTCTCCACTGTATGATTGTTTCGACCACAGTAAGTACAAATCCTTGTGCCTCTTCCTCTTCCAGTTCTGAACTTGTTTGGAGCAAAGGTTTGAGTTGATTTCTGATCAACAGTATATGCTTTTGTCTCTGTAATAACTCCTGCAACATTTTCAATATTCTTTTGACGTTCTTGTTGAATTATTAGAGAGAAGGCTTTATTTAAGTTTGGTAATGGCTCAATCAACATTATCTGAGAGCGTACATTTGAGAATTGATCATTCAAACCTTTCAAGAACCTTATCACTTGGTCTTGTTCACGACATTTCTTCAATTTATCAGCTGCTCCACAACTACACTTCGGTAATGGTTGAAGATTTTCCAACTCATCCCAAAGCGTTTTTAAGTGTGTAAAGAAATCACTCACCGTTTGCTCACCTTGATGAAGACGATGAATATCTTCATGTAGATCTGCAATTCGAAAAATATCAGTCTGTGAGAACCTTTCATTTAGGTCCGTCCACACTTCATGAGACTTCTCCATCCAGATAATCGATCTGACGATAGAGGCTTCTACTGAATGGTGAATCCACGATAACACCATTGTGTTGCATCGATCCCACGCATCAAAGGTAGAATCATTCCTTTCTGGAATAACAAAAGTTCCATCAGCAATACTCAACTTGTTTTTGGACTTCAGCGCCATTTTCATTGATCTCAGCCAGGAATGAAAATTTTTGCCATTGAGGAGAGGAGTGACAAGAACCAGATTTGGATTCTCTCCAGGATGCAAATACAGAGGATTGGCTGGGTTCACGAGATGATCAGGGAGGGAACTTTGGTTTCGATTCTGATCTGCCATAACGAAAACAAGATCGAGGAAGAAGAGATTAAGAAGGAATCAAGAAACAGATACCAGAGCTCCCTCAAAGCTCTGATACCATATTGGAACCCAGGGAGATGAAGTAACCGAAGAAGATGTTCATAATGAAGAATATGATTTCTGATTAATGAAAGAAGCAGAAAAGAAAAGTTAACCAACTAAAAGTAGAACCGATGCCTTTATAAGCAGGCTTACAACAACAGACTCTTCAAACTTAACTAAGGTTAACTAGCAACTAACTAATTAACTAGGGTTAATCTTGTAACAAACTAATAACTAATTAGTAACAGACTAACAGTAATGTATAAGTTAACAGAGAGTTTATAAATAAAATAAAGATATGGGTCCTACTTCTTTGCGAGAATGAAAGGATATAAGATGTATCATTTTAAAGGATAAACATTTTTTCCTATATTGGTCGGTTGACTACTGCCATGAGTCTACGTTTGGAATAAATGCCACGTCTCATAAATTCCCAAAGCAGTATTTTTCCAAAACAGCCGTATCTCATATGTTTCATAAGAATGAAAAGAACCATAAAAAAAACTCCTTTCTCAATTTCCAAGAAAAACTTGTTTCCACTACCACTTTTAAAGTAAACCCAACATCATTCACAGCTCACTCCATCAATTCAGAATTTCATTTTGCAGATACACAAACATACCAAGCCAACCATAACCGTGATCACTCATGAGGCAACTAGGAACACAATCAATTCTAATGTGCATACCCAAAAGGTTTGCAGTGTGCAACCTTTCTTGGGTTTCAACATGACAATCAGCAGTGGCATCACAATCTACCGTGCTTACAACAACAACGACATACCTATGATAATTGGAACCAAAATTATATACATAAACACACACATTTATATATATATGGGAATGTTATATTTACAAATTTTTTGTTTACAAATTCTTACAAACTTCATTAAGTATGATCGGTCATATACTAATCAAGAGTATATGACCCATCGTACTTAGTGTAATTTATAAAAAATGTTTATAAACGTATTCTTCTAATATATATATATATATATATCATGGGTCAGGATCATTTTACACCGGTGTAAGTTACACTCTCAATCTTGTCCGTTGATCTAATTAACTTATATCTAAGGGCTCAATTTTTTTAGTAATGTGAGCCATTGGATAAAAGCGGATCAATGGTCAAGATTGGATGTAAGACTTCTAATTCTTACACCGGTGTAAGAATATCCTGCCCCATATATTATTATCATTGGAATGAAAATTATTTTATAGATAATTGTACTTGTTCAATAGCTAATAATATATCACTATAAAGAATTTTAAGAAGCAAGAATTGCTAAATTTGAAAATTATACCCGTGAGTGCATGGTTTGCCCAATTAATTAATCTGATTTAATGCACCCTTCTTATGATTCCCTGTCTAGTATGATATGCTTGGTTTAGCAATCCTAGCATAGGCAGGGGCAGCTAAGTTCATATCCTAGCCAATTCTCCATATACAGAAGCTTTGTGTTCCATTAGATAAGTGAGGTGAGGCGCATCTCCTAAGTATTAACTTTTTTCTTCTTTTTCCGTTCTTAGTATAAAAAAAATAAATAGTAAAAGAACCTGTATAACCAGTCTTAAAAGGTAAGAGCTTACTCTTGAAACTTAGAAGAGATGCTTCTTGAAAGCAAAGGTCAATAAATAAAGAATGAAAAGAATGAATTAGATGAAAAGAAACCAAAAGTCATAGAAGTAAGCGAACCGAATATAACCATATAAGTATAAACATTCTGAAATAATCAAAAAAGCTTTCAGATATCTTTATACCTCCTAATTAATTGTCATACTGGTGGGAACTCTCAAGAAGAAATCATGGGCTCTTAAAATAAGTTATATTAATAATATTTCAATAAATGATAGATTAATTATGTGATTTTGTCAACATATTAAATCAGAGAAAAATTAATCATCGTCCCGTGATTTTGTTTTCTCCATTCAAAATTAGTGGCTATAAATATTAAATAAAGATCAAATATGTGCTGCACCAATTAATGGTGGTCACACGCTGTTTTTGATATATTGATTATTTATATGTCTTATATTTGAATGTTTGTAAATTCTATCCAAAATATTTTAACAAAAATTAAAAATTGTAATAGTAGAGAAATTAATTATTGAGAATGTAAAAGATTGTAATAGTGGCTATATAAATTGAATGTTTAGAATATTTTCCGTTAATAAATTTCGTACATAATTAATTTTTTTGAGTAGTGTCTTAGTACATGTTACGGACCACACACAGCCCATTGAGGAGATACCCAAGCCTCTAGAAGAGATAACAAACAGGCCCAAGGAGGAGGTGGAGATGCGGCCCAACCGTGTCAAAAGGACACCAGCATGGATGAAAGGATACGTGTAGCTAAGAGGAGACACTTGAGGCTACGGTAGCTTTTCTGTTAGTCGTGTGAATAAGGGACGTGGCACTTGCTGCGCATTTGTGGGGTTTTGTTAGAAATGTTGTTGCGTTGATATATTTGCCCATAGTGGGTTGTAACAAACTCATTGAAAAATATTGAATTAGTTGTTTCTTTGGAAATTCTTCTTGCTGGAACTTTGTTCCTAACAAATTGGTGCTTTCATTCTGGACTCACCGGACACTTCTCCGGCGGCGATGAAGGTCCAAGAACTTGCCGAAGAGTTACACAACACGCGATCGGAGTTGAATCAACGCTTGGATCAGTTGACAGAGAGCATGATCTTCGGTTGCGGGAGATCTCAGCAATTCCTACCTCTCCGCATCACTCTTTAGCGGGGAATGGTCATCACTCCTCCCCAAACATGCGAATTTTGAGTATAATCATCTGTTGAAAGGGGTGAAAATGGAAATCCCTATATTCACCGGTTCAAACCCTCATAATTGGTTGTTTAAGGCGGAGATGTATTTTCGCCTCCAACAGGTTCCTGAACATCTTAAGATCTCCTTGGTAGGGCTACGAATGGACGGCGCTGCATCCGAATGGTACCAGTGGATCTTCTTGAGTAATCGTGTGAATTCTTGGTCTGATTTTGCCCTTGCGGTGAAGGAGCGTTTTGGGGCTTCCGATTATACTGATTTGAAGGGTCTATTGTCCAAATTATCCCACCAAGGTTCATTGTCTGATTACGTTCGTGACTTTCGTGACTTTGAAAGCCTCATTAATCAAGTCACCGAGTTTTCCGATGACCAGCTTATGAGTTTTTTCATCTCTGGACTACATTCTGATCTTCGTCGTGCGATTCAATTACATTGGCCATCTTCTCTTCACCAAGCGATGCAGCTTGCTGCTGCTTATGAGGCCCATCATTCTGAATTGCGTTCTTCTTTCACTTCTTCCTCTAAGAAGTATTACACAGCTTCCAAGTCTTCTCAGATAACTCCGGCTGTTCCTTTGTCACAAGTGCCTGAGAAAGGTACGGCAACAGGTACTGCTCCCTTGCTCACTTTACCTATGAAGAGACTTTCCAATGATGATATGCAGAAGAAACGTGACTTGGGATTGTGTTTTACCTGCGATGAAAAGTGGTCTCCTCGTCACAGGTGTAAGGCTAAGATGTTAGTGCTTTTTGGTGATACTAATGATCCATTGGATGATGGTGAGGAAGAAATTGTTTGGCATACTGATACCAATGTTATTGTGCCGAACGATGCTGCCTTACATTCCCTATCTGGTTCCCTCAATCCTCGGGCTATTTCCTTTGATGCTCACCTTTTCCATCATTCTGTGTCTGTCTTGGTGGACTCTGGTAGTACACACAATTTCGTGCAGCATCAATTGGTTGACAGGTTTGAGTTACAATCTTCCCACTGTAAAAGAATGCGTGTCTTTCTCGGCGATGGTAATTTTTTGGCTTGTGATCGTATATGTATGCAAACCAAATTGCTGTTGCAGGGACATGAATTTTGTGTGGATTTGTATGTGGTGGATCTATCTGGATTGAACGTTATTTTGGGTATGCAATGGTTGAGCCAATTAGGCCGTGTTACACATGACTACACCACACTTTCTATGGAATTTGAGTGGAAGGGTCAGTGTATATGTCTACAGGGAAATAGGAATTCTGATGACCAAGCTGGCTCCATTATTTCGACTATGCTTACTGGTGAAAATTTGAGCTCTGTATCTAGAGTGCAATCACCTGCTGATCTTGAACAGCTTCAGGTCAAGGTACCTGAGTTAATTTGGCTTGTTCTTTTGGAGTTTAATTCGGTGTTTGACATTCCTCATGCACTTTCTCCTTTCCGTGGTGGGGAACATTCCATCCATCTGATTGAAGGTGCCTCTCCGGTTAATGTGAAGCCGTTTCGATATGCTCACCACCAGAAAACAGAAATTGAAGCACAAGTTGCTGATCTGTTAGCTACGGGGTTTATTCAGCCTAGCAGAAGTCCATTTTCGTCACCAGTTCTGTTGGTAAAAAAACAGGATGGTTCTTGGCGCATGTGTGTGGATTATCGCGCTCTTAATAGGATTACTGTGAAGGATAGATTTCCGATTCCCACCATTGATGAATTATTAGATGAATTGCTTGGTGCTGTGATTTTTACTAAGCTTGATTTACGTGCGGGTTACCATCAAATCCGAGTGCTGTCTGCTGATGTACCTAAAACAGCCTTTAGAACTCATGATGGACATTATGAGTTCTTGGTGATGCCGTTCGGCTTGACCAACGCACCTTCCACGTTTCAAGCATCCATGAATCACATTTTTCGACCTTTTTTACGCAAGTTTGTCATTGTATATTTCGATGACATACTTGTTTACAGTTCTACTCTGTCTGATCATGCAGGACACCTTCGGATGGTGCTAGAATGCCTCCAATTTCATGCTTTTTATGTCAAGTTGCCAAAATGTGACTTCGCTTTAGAAGAGATTGCCTATTTGGGGCACTTGGTCTCTGCCAAGGGTGTGAGGGCTGACCCTGCCAAGGTTGCAGCCATGATTGATTGGCCACCACCTGTAAATTTGAAGCAATTGCATGGTTTCCTTGGTCTTACGGGATATTATCGTCGGTTTGTCCGCAATTATGCAATGATTGCTGCTCCAATGACAGATCTTCTGAAGGGTGATGGTAAATTCAATTGGTCCCCTGCAGCAGATTTAGCTTTTCATCAATTGAAGACCATCATGACTGAGACCCCTGTGCTTGTACTACCAGATTTTTCTTCGCCATTTGCCTTAGAAACGGATGCGTCAATTACTGGTGAGGGAGCTGTTTTACTTCAACACGACCAGCCCCTCTCCTTCTTCAGCAAGAAATTAAGTTCACGCATGGCTTCTGCTTCCACCTACTTGCGTGAATTGCTTGCTATTACTGAAGCTGTAAAGAAGTGGAGGCAATACCTTCTTGGTTCATCTTTCATTATCCGCACGGATCATCGTAGCATTAAAGAGTTATTCACTCAAACTGTGTTGACACCAGAGCAGCATAAATATGTGTGCAAGTTGATGGGTTACTCTTTTTCTATTGAGTATAAAGCAGGACACTCTAATGTAGTTGCTGATAGTCTTTCGTGGCAGTTTGAAGGGAGTCATGTAGCAGTGACAATCCGATTGCAGCTGTGGAGGGACATGTTCATGTGTTGATTTCTCAACCAACATTTGATATTGTCTCCAAAATCCGTGACGAGAATAAGTCTGATCCCTTCTTGCTGTCTGTTCACCAAGCTATTACTTCTGGCACTTGTTCAGATTCGGCCATTACATGTAAGGATGGCATATTGTTTTACCGTGCCAGATACTTATTGGGTCCTACTTCCCCACTTAGAACCTTGCTTTTGTCGGAAGCTCACAATACTCCAATGGGAGGACATGCTGGAGTTACTCGCACCCTTCTACGTTTATCTTCTTCGTTTTATTGGCAGAAGATGCGTTCGGATATCCGTTTGTTTGTGGAACAATGTCAGATTTGTCAAGCTGTCAAACCTGTCCATGCTGCTCCAAATGGACTTTTGCAGCCACTTCCTATACCCGATGGTGTTTTCGAGGATCTTTCCTTGGATTTTATTACAGGTCTTCCTTCCTCTAGTGGATTTACTTGCATATTGGTTGTGGTTGATCGTTTGACTAAATTTGCACATTTTGGTCCTTTACCAACTTCATATACTTCGGCAACAATGGCTCGATTGTTTTGTGAAATGGTTGTGAAAATCCATGGATTTCCTCGTTCTTTGGTCTCGGATAGGGATCCAATATTCATCAGTAGCTTTTGGCGTAACCTTTTCAAGTTGAGTGGTACCAAATTGCTCACAAGTTCCTCTTATCATCCACAAACTGATGGGTTGACTGAAGTGACAAATCGATATCTAGAGCAATATTTAAGGGCATTTTGCAGTGATCAGAATACCATGTGGTCCAAATTCTTGTGTTGGGCAGAAATACACTATAATATTGCTTTCCATTATGCTATTTCAATGTCCCCTTTTGAAGCATTACATGGTAGAGCTCCTACTTTGCTTCCTCATTACTCTCCAGGTTCTTTGAAGGTGGAATCATTGGATTCTTTGCTGTGTCAACGTAATGAGTTGTTGGCATCTTTAAAAAAAAATCTATAGCATGCTCAAAATCGCATGAAAATGCAAGCTGACAAACACCGTCGTGATCGCTCATTTGCTGTTGGGGACCTCGTGTGGGTTCGTCTGCAACCTTACCGACAAGTATCGGTGGTCAAACGTAACAACCACAAACTGTCCAAGCGGTACTTTGGGCCTTATCCGGTGGCAAGCGTAATAAGCTCGGTTTCTTACCAGCTTGCATTACCCGAAGGTGTTCGCATTCACCCTACCTTCCATGTTTCACTCCTCAAACCATTTCATGGTTCCAATCCGACAACAGTACCCCTGCCAACAGAGGTTATTGGTAACCGTCCAGTTCAATCTCCCTTATCTCTTCTTATGGTTCGTGAAGTCTGTGTCCGTGGTGTTTCCCACCGCCAATTTCTGGTGCAATGGACAAACGCATTACCTGAAGATGCCACGTGGGAGGATGAGCAGGCTCTCAAAACAGCTTATCCTAGTCTGAACCTTGAGGACAAGGTCCCTTTTGAAGGGGAAACAGTTGTTACGGACCACACATAGCCCATTGAGGAGATACCCAAGCCTCTAGAAGAGATAACAAACAGGCCCAAGGAGGAGGTGGAGATGCGGCCCAACCGTGTCAAAAGGACACCAGCATGGATGAAAGGATACGTGTAGCTAAGAGGAGACACTTGAGGCTACGGTAGCTTTTCTGTTAGTCGTGTGAATAAGGGACGTGGCACTTGCTGCGCATTTGTGGGGTTTTGTTAGAAATGTTGTTGCGTTGATATATTTGCCCATAGTAGGTTGTAACAAACTCATTGAAAAATATTGAATTAGTTGTTTCTTTGGAAATTCTTCTTGCTGGAACTTTGTTCCTAACAGTACATCATCATTTAGGTTTAGTCATTTTATTTATATGTCAGGGGCCAATATCGCTTTCAACAGAAGTTATTGAAAAATGTCAAAGGTGCATGTATGCTTTCAAACCAGAATTGATTATGGTGTAATATTTTTTAACTTTTTATCCTTTTTTTTTTTTAAAAAAAATGAGGTTATCCTTATAATACATTATGCTTTAAAATTTCTTATAATATTTTGTTGGGTAAATAAATTCCATATAATTAACCCACGTGTGAGAATGATCGGTCTAACTTAATTGCAAATCGTGAAAGTTAATTTGTTTAAGGGAATAAAACTTCTACAGGTTGCTAAAGAACTTTTATTCTTGCAACAGAGACATAAAATAAGTTACGGCCCACCATTTTGTTTTCTTTCAGCTATTACACCTTTCTCTCTCTTCGTTGTTGGATCTGCTGCAAGAAAATATTTTTTGATGTAACAGCAGAAGTTTTATTCCCTTTGTTTAATCCGTGATTACATGTTTTAGTAATATATATATTAAAAATATTATATATACAACTATGAAAATATTTCTCACTTTTTTTTTGGTAATCAAAATATTACTAACTTTAATTTGTAATGGAACACAAAATTTGGCTTATATATTTCACTAATAATTAGATTAATTTTTCACTTATATCTTCTTTAGTAAAATTTGGTTTACATCTTTCACCGAAGAATTGAAAATCACAATGACCATGCATTTGCAAATATCTCAAAATTTGATTTTTGACAATTGTAAATACTACTTTGTGGCAAAGAAGAATTAAATATTATAAGGAAAATAATAACCACAAAGATCAAATTCTAAAAATATTCTCCTTCTTTTTTGGAAGAACTAAAAATATTCTATCTTCAATTTCTCGATAACATCCCACACCACCATGGCAATTAGGAGCAATAAAGATATCTGAAAGCTTTTCTGGTTGCTTCAGAATATTTATACTTATATGTACATATGGTTCATTGACTTTAATGATGGAATGAAAGCCTGTATTGCCAGCAAATACATGCACTCTCCACGAAAAAAGACCATTTTCTTTTAGGAAAATGCATCTATCATGTTGTAGGAACCGAAATTTTTATCATGTTAAGAAAAAACAAATCAATTCATTGAATAAAGTGTCTTCTCACTATTTTTAATATTATATATATCTTGTCTTTTTTTTAACATGATAACAAAACTGGTTCCTACGACATGAGGGATATAATCCCCTTTCTTTTATGGTGGTAATCAACTTTTTGTTTGCTTTAGCATTTGATTTGTGAACATCTGCTTTTTCTGAGCACAAAATTAACTTCAGCGGCCAAAATTAACTTATAATTTGTAGTCCCAAGTTGTGCACTTTGTAGTAAAGTTTCCTCCTTCCTTTTTAAGGTTTAAGAGTAAGGGTTACAAGCATATTTAACATTCATATCAATGATCTTATTGTCATGAGGCGGACCCACGTGTATGAGAAGAGGGCATATGTCCACCCTTGAAATCTGATGTAAAAATACGAAAATGTCCTCATCTAAAAAATTTTACATTGACTAAAATGAAATGATCCACTTCATTTGTGTTAGTGTTTTTTGTAAAAAATATTATTATTCTTTCAACACTTTTGATTAATTTTTAATTGTTACAACTGAAAGCTATTAGAATTAATTAGTAACACCCAATTTTCTTCTTCCAATATTTAGCAGTTCTTTACGATCTCTCATACATTATTTAATATGATCATGTTATATGAGAAAATTTTAATTTCTAACGATATAACGATGAATCAATAATATTACTCGATGAGAGAGGAAAAAAATTGAAAAAAAAAGTTAGAGAATCACCACTATTGATTTATTTATTAATAATTAAATAACATGAGAAGATCTATATTTTCCTTAGTGATAAATAGAGCATAGCTGCATAATCAAACGCTGTGCCCCGTCCAAATGGACCCTTGCGCCTATGTTTGGGCCAAACCTTTGGGCCTGTACACTGGATTGGGATAATTCTTAATGGTGTAATTTAGTTCATGGATGATAAAGTAAAAGGAAAATTGAATTATAAAACAGAAATTAACGACACCAGTACATCGTAAATAATTTATCCAAAAGAGAAAACAAAATAGTATTTAAAGTAAAATAATCTACTTGATAAACTTGATCTAAGAATATTTTATGATTTCTTTAATCAATATAAAAGTTTACATATATTTTAATGAAATACATTTTTAAGATAAACGACAAGTTAATCGTAAATAATTTATCCAAAAGAGAAAACAAAATAGTATTTAAAGTATAATTATAGTATATACAAAAATAAAAATTATAATTCGTCGATTAAAATTGAGTAAAATCTCTAATTAGGTTTGATAGTTTGTCATATGTTGAAAAATTAATCTATTGTGTACTTTCTTTATAAAAGGTCGAGCTTCCCATTACACAGAATTGAGAGAAAACTTGGAAGGGAGGATTGGGTTGGGACAACTCAATCTTAAATTGACAATGACATATTTTTATGTTTTTATTTCAAAATTCAGAAATAGCCCAGAATTTTATTCTCTCTATATATATTAAGGGAAAAGTGTTTATTCTTTTAAATGACACAACTAATATCCTTTCACTCTCACAAAGAAGTGAGATCCACACCTTTATTTTTTTTGTCAATTCTCTCTCCTCCTTTATCTATCTCTTTCTCTCTTTTAAAATGATATAACTTTACATCCTTTAAAATGATACACACTTTATCGATATATTAATTCTCTTCTAAAGTAAGAAGTTAGGACAATTTCATATCGACTATAATTGTAACTATCCTCCCGAAATATCACATTCATACTTATCCCTTCACATGCTTTGCCTCAACAACATGGTTTCATCAGATTTTTCTCTACCTAAGTAGTAACCGCATCTCAATAGTATTTGCGGCTCTTTCTATAATATGACTATAAATCACTGTTTTAAAACTTGGATGATTCTTGACTTGGTGGAGGTACTGTGACTGTTTCAATCGAGATTAATTGGATTTCAAAATAATATATAATAAATATTAAATTATAAATATTATATCCAACAAATAAAAGTGATCTCTTTTGATCTTCAAACAAGGGGACTCAAGTTTGATTTCATTGCTTGCAAAATATATATATATTACACAATTTAACATAAAAACCGATTCAATACCGGTTGAACCTGATTTTCGGTCCGGTTCGAACCGAATCAACTAGCTCAAATGCATATAACAGCTCGAATCGGTGAGAGCACATGGTTGCCGATACTCGGGTCTACTCGATCGGGTCTTAAAACACTGATATAAACAACTAATAACACTATATGATGAGATACATTCTTCTCAACAGTCAGTTAGAATAGTTTGTTAGAGAATTAGTTAGTTTGTTAGATGGTTAGTTTGTTAGATGGTTAGTTTGTTATTTAGTTAGAACTTTGACACGTAGGATAGTTATTTTTCCTAGTGTAAACAACTAACTATAAGTAGCCTTAAACCACTTGTAATTTAAGTAGCTTTTCACATATTCTCTGATTGAACTGATCAATGAATTCAGATTCAGTTTCTTCTTTCTGCGTTCGTAAGATGGTATCAGAGCCTCACCGTCCCCACTTTAAAGTGGAATTAAAAAACAAAAAGCACAAAAGGTAAACCAAAAATTGGGCCTGTGCATAATCCACGCTTCAAGCCCAAAGGGCTCTTGTGTGAGGGGGCGTGTTGAGATATATAGTCGCACATTGGTTGGATGAACAACTAATGTGGAGTTTATAAGGCCTTGGACACTCCCACCCTTTGAGCTAGCTTTTGGGGTGGTGTATCCCAAGGTTCTTTACATGGTATCAGAGCATAAAAGACAGACAGTCACTAAGAATGTTTCCAAGGGCCTTCAAGACCACACCAAACTCCCATTCACCAAACTAAAAGGACTTTGGTGTAGGAAGAAACAACTCCATATTATCACGGATACCGATATGGGACACGTGACATAATTCGATACTACACGACATTCCAACAAGTTAATTCCGTGATAATATGGAGCTGTTGTTGTTCGGTACTCTGTCAGCACGCTCTTGTAGACGCTAAATCACACTAACGTAACCAAAGATAAAATTGTTTACCCTCATTTTTCAGGAGAGATTTCTCGCTTTGAAGAGATGAATAATCTTCTTCTATTTTTTCTCTTCTTCCACCTAGCTTTTAAGAGATGAATAATCTTCAGGAGCTTCCTCCTAGCTTGTTGTATGTTTCATAGTGCAATATTTTGTTCCTAGCTCCCTGGGTTGGATTTTGTAGAGAAAACAGAACATATTTATACAGCGGCTCAACACTTCAAGGAGCAACTTTTCGAGGCAGAGAAGGAGATTTAGCGTCCGCAGGAGCGTGCTGACAGAGTGTCGAACAACAACAGCTCCATATTAGGGAATTTTTCAATGTGTTACAGAACTACCGTAGTCCTTCCATTCAAAATTTGACATCAATATTAAATTTTATTTTTTATTTTTTCTCTCTCTTCTCTCCTCAACTTTTTCTCTCTTTCTCTCACCTCAGTCCCACCTAATTCTTTAAACTCCCGGTGCACATTAACTTCACTCTCATATGAGCTATGTAGCACGGATACTGACATGAGACACGTGACATGATACGATATCACATGACATTCCAACAAGTTAATTCCAAAAAATACTATATTTCAACACGTTAGGACACGTTGTGATATTAAATAATATTTTTAGTTTATGTAGTGTATCACTTCCAAATATGATATTGAGGATGATCGAATACATGTTCTCACAGGTATTATGATTTCGTCTTATTATTCATTCAATGATTTAAGGAAATATAAAAGATTATAAAATATTATTTTTTGAGTTATAATTGCATACAACATTAATTGGAATTAATAGGATTTGATTATCATAAATTATTCGTCACACTTATAAACCATTCTTGCTCTTCATTTGATATGTCCTACTTTATCATCTTGCACAGCATTTTTTAATTTTTTTTTTAATTTACTAGTGAAATTTGTTTGCTCAACCAAAATTGATCGATAACATCACACCACCATGGCAAATTGACAAGGTATAAAAATAGGGTTTATCATCTATCATTTAACATGATCATAAAAAATTTCCTAAACACATAACATTTTGTGGGGCCCGCAACAAAAAAAAAATATTTCGGCTCGCAAAACGAATCTCTATAACATAACACAATCACTTTTCCTACAACATAACATTTATAAAACCCATAAAAATATCTAAAAGATTTTAGATCCTTTTATGTGAAAAAAGTGGTCATGTAATTATGTTATTTGATCACAAGCATTCATTGATGATGAGATAGAGAATGAAAAATATATGATTTTTCAATAAAGTAACTGTGATCAAATAAGCTTATCATGTAATTATATTTATGGGTAAAGTGTATGTCATTCTAAATGATGTAAAGTCCTGTCATTTTAAGAGAGAAAAAGAGATAGATAAAGAATGAGAGAGACAGAGTTTATAAATAAAATAAAAATGTGGGTTCCACTTCTTTGTGAGAATGGAATGATATAAGTTGTATGATTTTAAAGGATAAACATTTTTTTGACTGCCATGAGTCTACGTTTGGAATAAATGCCACGTCTCATAAATTCCCAAAGCAGTATTTTTCCAAAACAGCCGTCTCTCATATGTTTCATAAGAATGAAAAGAACCATAAAAAAAAACTCCTTTCTCAATTCCCAAGAAAAACTTGTTTCCAGTACCACTTTTAAAGTAAACCCAACATCATTCACAACTCATCAATTCAGAATTTCATTTTGCATATACACAAACATACCAAGCCAACCATAACCATGATCACTCATGAGGCAACTAGGAATACAATCAATTCTAATGTGCATACCCAAAAAGGTTTGCAGTGTGCAACCTTTCTTGGGTTTCAACATGACAATCAACAGTGGCATCACAATCTACCGTGCTTACAACAACAACGACATACCTATGATAATTGGAACGAGAATTATATACATAAACACACACACACATATATATATATATATATATATATATATATATATATATATATATATATATATATATATATATATATATATATATATATATATATGAGAATGTTATATTTACAAATTTTTTGTTTACAAATTCTTACAAACTACATTAAGTATGATCGGTCATATACTAATCAAGAGTATATGACCCATCATACTTAGTGTAATTTATAACAAATGTTTATAAACGTATTCTTCCTATATATATATATATATATATATATATATATATATATATATATATATATATGTCGGGATCATTTTACACCGGTGTAAGTTACACCCTCAATCTTGTCCGTTGATCTAATTAACTTATATCTAAGGGCTCAATTTTTTTAGTAATGTGAGCCATTGGATAAAAACGGATCAATGGTCAAGATTGGATGTAAGACTTCTAATTCTTACACCGGTGTAAGAATATCCTGCCCCATATATCATTATCATTGGAACGAAAATTATTTTATAGATAATTGTACTTGTTCAATAGCTAATAATATATCACTATAAAGAATTTTAAGAAGCAAGAATTGCTAAATTTGAAAATTATACCCGTGAGTGCATGGTTTGCCCAATTAATTAATCTGATTTAATGCACCCTTCTTATGATTCCCTGTCTAGTATGATATGCTTGATTTAGCAATCCTAGCATAGGCAGGGGCAGCTAAGTTCACATCCTAGCCAATTCTCCATATTTAGAAGCTTTGTGTTCCATTAGATAAGTGAGGTGAGGCGCATCTCCTAAGTATAACTTTTTTCTTCTTTTTCCGTTCTAAGTATAAAATAAATAAATAAATAGTAAAAGAACCTGTATAACCAGTCTTAAAAGGTAAGAGCTTACTCTTGAAACTTAGAAGAGATGCTTCTTGAAAGCAAAGGTCAATAAATAAAGAATGAAAATAATGAATTAGATGAAAAGAACCCAAAAGTCATAGAAGTAAGCGAAGAAAGCAAAGGTCAATAAATAAAGAATGAATTAGATGAAAAGAAACCACAAGTCATGGAAGTAAGCGAACCGAATATAACCATATAAGTATAAGAGGGAGGATAAGAATTACTATTAAGATTTTCTACTACTAACTTATTACCTATCTAATCACCATTGAATCAAAGAGAGAGAATATTAAAAAAAAATTGAAAAAAGAGAAAATGTTATCCAATGGTGATTAGATAGGTAGTGAATTAGTAGTAGAAAATTTTGGTAGTAAAAATATCTCAGTATAAATATTCTGAAATAATCAAAAAAGCTTTCTGATATCTTTATACCACCTAATTAATTGTCATACTGGTGGGAACTCTCAAGAAGAAATCACGGGCTCTTAAAATAAGTTATATTAATAATATTTCAATAAATGATAGATTAATTATGTGATTTTGTCAACATATTAAATCAGAGAAAAATTAATCATCGTCCCGTGATTTTGTTTTCTCCATTCAAAATTAGTGGCTATAAATATTAAATAAAGATCAAATATGTGCTGCACCAATTAATGGTGGTCACGCGCTGTTTTTGATATATTGATTATTTATATGTCTTATATTTGAATGTTTGTAAATTCTATCCAAAATATTTTAACAAAAATTAAAAATTGTAATAGTAGAGAAATTAATTATTGAGAATGTAAAAGATTGTAATAATGGCTATATAAATTGAATGTTTAGAATATTTTCCGTTAATAAATTTCGTACAAAATTAATTTTTTTTAGTAGTGTCTTAGTACATTGTTACGAGCCCAAGAAACTTAAGGGGTGATAAAAGGCCCACAAGGAAACCAGCCCAATACAAGGATTATGTTATGGGCTGAAAGGAGTAGTAATAGTCTTTTTGCATTAAGTAGTATTTTGAATTAATGTATCAGACTTGTGTTTAAATAGCCTTATGGGCTGAGTAATGGACAAGCAATATTCAGATATTTTCTCTCTTCCTCCTTCTTCTCTCCCTAATTCTGATCTCTTCTTCTCTTAACCTAAATTTGTGCTGTTATAACTTTGAACTTGCTACATTGGTGCTTTCATTGAGAGATGGCTGAAAACACTAGACTTAGGGACATGGCAAATCAGATTCACACACATGATCAACAGTTCCTCACCTTGGAACGAACCTTAGACCATCGATTGGAGGCATTTGAACTCACTCACAATCAACAATTTGCAGACCAGACTCAACGCCTCACAGAACAGAATCATCGTTTGGAAGGTGTGACACACCAGATCCAAGAGATGTTTACTCTACTTCAAACAATGCAGGTTCAGATCACCAATATGGGACCCACTCCACAGACGAGTCTTCTGGGGGCTGGACCCACGCGTCCCCAAAACCACTTGCGTTCCATGAAGATCGATTTTCCCAGATTCAGCTCTGGGGACCCTGGTCCATGGTTATTTGCAGTGGAACGTTATTTCCGCTACAATCAGGTACCTGATGCTGATCGCCTTGATTTGGTTTCATTTAACTTGGATTTACCTGCTTCATGTTGGTTCGAAGCTTGTTTTGGTCATGGCAACTTCCCTGACTGGAATGCTTTTGTTACTGCGTTACATCAACGATTTGGCCCATCTGAGTTTGAGGATCCTTTAGGCTCCTTAGCCAAACTACAGCAATCTGGATCCGTGGTTGATTTTCAATCCGCTTTTGAATCCTTAGCTCGCAGAATTCCCGAATTAACTCCTGTGACTCGCAAAAGTCTGTTCATATCAAGATTAAAACCCTCCATTAGAAGGGCAGTACTAGTTCACCGCCCACTGGATATCACTGCCGCTTTTGCTTTTGCAAAAATTTATGAGGAACGATTTGGAGAGACCCGCCCTTCCAGACCTTGGCTATCCCGTACCACCATCGCCCCTCACCCCATTCCAGCACAACCTCTTACCACAATTCCACCAGCCATCCACCCCAGAAACCCACTACCCTTGCCTTCCATTCCGATTAAGAGACTTTCACCGGCGGAAATGCAAGCAAGACGGGAGAAAAACTTATGCTATAATTGTGATGAGCGTTTTGTGGTTGGTCATCGTTGCAAGGGGCGTGCAACCCTCTTATATTTGGAAGGTACCGAGGATGAACCTCCTGACAATGACTTGTATCAACCTCCAGAACCTATTGAGGACACTGGTCAATCTTAATGCCCTGGAGGGTAACCATGAAATAAGTTTTAATGCCTTACTTGGCCACCATTCCAACAACTCTTTTCGTTTGAAAGGCACTATTGGGGGCCATCCGGTGCAAGTTTTAGTGGATGGAGGTAGCACTCATAATTTCATCACACTCCGCATGGCTTCTCATCCCCGACTTACCCTACACGTTATTACACCATTTAACGTTAAGGTTGGCAATGGGGATGCCCTCACTTGTTCCGCAGCATGTAAGGCAGTCACAATCAACATGCAATCGCATTCTTTTGACATTGACTTATATGTCATTGATCTGAAGGGTGCAGATCTGGTTTTGGGGGTACAATGGCTGTGCACTTTGGGTCCTATTATTACCGACTATTCTGCTTTAACTATGTCGTTTGTTCATAAGACTTCTCAGGTTTTGTTACAAGGTGACCTACCCTTGCACTCCAGTCACATCACACCCTCACAGTTACACAAGTTGATGTTGCAGGATTCCATATCTTCCTGCCTAATGTGTTTCAGTGATCCTTCCAGTACCAGGCCCACCTCTCCAGACCAATCCACAACCATGACTGGCCTTATACCCTTATTACAAGATTTCCAAGATGTTTTTCTAGAACCTCCGCCCTACCCCCAGATAGAGCCTATAATCACCATATTCATCTCATGCCTAGTACTGGTTCAGTGCAAGTTCGACCATAACAATATCCGCACTACCAAAAAAACAGAAATTGAAAAGATGGTTTCTGATATGCTATCTAAGGGTGTTATTCAACCTAGTCATTCTAGTTTTAGTTCTCCAGTACTCCTGGTGAAAAAGAGCTATGGCACTTGGCGTTTTTGTGTGGATTACAGGGCTTTAAACGCCATT
>JAVKPL010010696.1:0-46234 GCA_032173675.1 Gastrolobium villosum
AGTCCTCCCAATCTCAATCTCAACCGGTGACACCACATGTGAACAACCGGAACGCACCATACAGTTGTGCACTTCTCTGCTTTACCAAGCCAATTGCTTTTAATTTCTTTTCAGTTTCATTTCACAAGTCCGGCTACCTCACACATATAGCCCATAATTTCTCTTGGCAGGTTTTCCCCACCTAATTAACATATCCACAACTATACCTAGAGGATCATACCACATATCTGTCCAATCGGTGCCACACAGGCAACTATTTCTTTTCTGACACAATACAGCCATAATTATCCTTCTTTGAATTTTATTTCTACGGAGTAACAACTCTCGTCATCAATTGCTCCACATTTCTTATTCCACCTCAAACACTATTATGGAATCTCACAGCCTCTCAGTGAAATTCACCGGGTAGTCATCTAATTCCCGCTCGCTATACTTTTATTTTCTGAGGGGCAATTCCCATTTTTGGCACTTAGCCACCACTCGTATATACCCACTTTTCTTTTCTCATGTTCTTAACCTACAACATGCAATTTCACCTCTGCACTTATCTTTAACAAGCACCATCTCTGTGCTAAACTTTTGAATCCAACCCTACAGGTTTACCAACTTTCGCCAAAAGACAACGGCGGATCACTTCCTCAAGACATTTTACTGGTACTCAATGGACCACACATTACAATTCATACATTACATCGGTCCCTTCAAAGCTTTCAACCATGAATTCACTCATAAATTTTCATACATTAAATCATACTTACAACTTCAACTAATCATATCAAAATTTAACATATAGTTCATCATTGATTTCTCACATGAAAGGCAACATGTCTAAGATTTCCACTAACAACTTTCTTTAATTACCGTTCCATACTCATTTATCAATTCCACATGTATTTCCTTCCATACACCTCACCTTCATTATCATTTCATTCAACCTGTATGTATTACTCCAAGGTCACATATCATCTTTCTCTCGTAACTGTCCCTTCACATAGGGATTTTCAAAGCCTATCTATCATGCCTCAAGGACTAAACCCATCACTATCATTACTTCCACAATTCCATATTGGCTATTACACAAGTCTCTCGGATCATTCAAAGTACTGCTAGCACACTCAATCAGATATCTTGGTACCTAGTCAAGAACAACATCAACATTGTGTATTTTCAACACATCACTCACAATAATTTTGCATCTATACTACTCCATCAATGACTCTACCACTAGGGTAAAGATATCGACCTTTTATTTCACCAAATACCATTCGATTTAATATCTAGTGTCACACCTTCATCATAATTAATCACTTATTGCAATCATTGGCCACTTTGGCCACCACCTTAGCTTAACATCTCACCATCACAAACCTTTCCATAAAACTTTGACTCCATCCATCATCACTAATCAACTTTCCATTCCCTTCACATAGGGTGACAATCCAATAATTCCTTTCATAATTTCCGTAAAACCACAATTCATACTACCACACTTGGTGTACACTCATGTACATCTCCGAATGCTCAATTTCATAATTCAAACTGCCATCTCATGGCACCTCTCACATTTCATCATATTAGGCATATTACTGTTCACTTACAGTTATCCAAAATTCACCTCTTGCGTTCCTCACAAGATACAATTCTCTAATGCAATGGGTAAGAACATCCTTAGGTTTAACCCCTCGAGCTCTTGCTGTCCTAAGGGCCCAGGTGCAATGCCCCACCAATCAGAGAATCTGTCCTTATAATTCACGCAAGAAGAGGTAACATGCCAACGGCTGTACTAACAGTCCAACTAACTCAAGGTTCTACCTCACACTACATTACTTATACAAGATAATAATAATCTCCGGGAACATAATCCATACGGAGATAGCCACACAGATAAACACATTCACATCAAATCCGTATATAACGGCAAACATATTCTTATATAGATACATAATGGTATACTAGTTCTATCCTACTTTTGCACCGTCCACTATAATTTTCCAATATGGTTCTTTTCTCAACATTCTACTCATTTCACTTGGCTAGTCATTAGTCTTAGTCCGTAGCATAATCATCCTCACATGATTCCAACATCTTTATCATATTTTGGCTCAAAATTTTCAATTCATAACAGTACCCATGTTCGGTACAGTCTTAATCCATTGTCCATCATGACTTATAGCAACCATACTCAACACTGTAGAAGATCCACTTCATTAAACTGACATCACTTTTTCTCTCAATATTTCAATATGACACCGAGGGTGCCATCATTTAACAGTCCATGCATTCTGCGCATCGCGACCACCAGATAAATTCCAACTTCGAGCAGCGCTCGCCTGGGACTTCCAAGAGCAACAGCTCTTAGGATTCCATCCACAAAGGGAAACCCAGGACAATATTTATTGTCACATTATTATCCACCTGTGTGCCATGGTATAGCTTGCACACCGGGACTCCATCATGAATCCCATACCACAATGAGCATCTAATGACACTCCAAAGAGACAATCTCTTCACATTTCCCATCATAGGGAATTTCCATTTCATCATTGTTCTTTTACCAAAAATAATTTTTTTTTCATTACAACACACATATAAATCTAGGCACCCCGGCCTTCACAACACATATATATACATATATATACATACTAGCACTTAGCCATCACAGGATTACTATCCACATATAATTAGGCCCAATCCTCAAATTTCAATGCTCCACAACATTATGGAAGCATATTAGTATAATGGATACACCACACTCAGCTATGTTTTATCACTCCATATTTGTTAAGTCCAACCATCAATATATTATGAACCTTCATACTTTCAATCAAATTCATTCAATGCCTTACATGGCAATTTCCTCAACTTCTTATATTTTACTTTTTATCCATATGATATCCTCACTTACATTCAGCCAATCACCAAATCATCATGGACTAAAGTCCCAATTTGGGAAGACTTACCAACATCATCACCATAATATCAATTCAAATCAATCACACTTACTCACCACAAGACCACATTCAACTATGGTCGCATTCTACCCCAAAATGGTTATACTTCTTATATCAATTCATTCTCACTAAGTCCTCAATGACAGTATCACAATTTATTCTCACTAATTCCTCAATTATGCCAAATTCACTTACTAACATATCTTTCTGTGGAGCAGTCAACACTGCACCCACCACCTTAGCCTAAAGACTGGCATTGGTGCTCCAGGGTTGTCACGAAGGCATCTTATACTGATCACACATTGAACACGAAGAAACGGGTTGATCAGCCCAAACTAAGGAATCACATGTGTACCGGTCAATAAGAGTCTACGTACAACTATACAACACTCACCTCAATTACACAATCATCAGAGTTCCCTAAAGAAACTGCTCTGATACCATAAAATGTAACAGCCCGTTACGTACCGGTATTGTTAACATTGATTATGATATTAAGCGCAGTTACAATCACAGTAATTGGGTTAATTAAATTACGGGCAACTTTTTTTCTTTTATCATATTCCTTTTCTTATCAATAGCCTTTTTCCGTAATCAATTAATACAACACTATAATTGTAAATGCAATACGCGGAAGCATTTAGCTTAATCAACAACACTAATCTTTCTTTTTATCCAACTCATTTAAACCCATCAACTTATTTTCTTTACTTACCAAGTTCTAGCCCTTTACATAAGCTACGCGTGGTTTCAAACCACAAATCATTTGGAGTTCTACCCATCAAGTTAACTCCCCTTCTTTTAGTCCAGAAAAACATGAATTTTCAAAATTTTCACTGTGGTAATCGATTACCAGTGGGTGGTAATCGATTACCACCTGTCAAAAATGAGGCAGTAGCCAAATTTTGACCTCCTCTGTTCTGGTAATCGATTACCAACTTTGGGTAATCGATTACCTCACATGGTAATCGATTACCAAAGCTCAGTAATCGATTACCAGTGAAGACAGTAGCCAATTTTTGTCCCCTGTTGCATGGTAATCGATTACCATGCTTGGGTAATCGATTACTATGCAGCAAAAGTGACAGATTACAGCATTTTAAGCCCAAAAAGGGTTGTGTAATCCATCCCAAACACCTAAATACTCCACACGACACTTAAACATACTCTAATGTAGGCACTAGGCCCTTCAAACATGCATTTTCATTCAATTATGCATCAATTACAAAGTCTTTAATATAATGGCCATTTTACATCCAAATTGAACCATTTTACAACATATTTGCCAAGGCTTCAATTACAATGAATGTGGCAATGGACAAGTCCCATGCTCACTTAATTATACAATGGATACTAAGTCATACATATACATCAATTTGAAAGACTTAACAAGTAGTCATGAACATACAAGCATGGCATTTTCAACATGCACAAGTTCATGGCCTAAGTCTAAAGCATAAAACATATGCAAGATGTGTCTCAACCAAGTCCTCAACATGCTGTGCCTCCAATATGCACCTCATGCTCCACTCTTCCAGGCTCAACCTGACCTGAAATGATGCCCCAAAACACGGGGTGAGATATATAAATATATCTCAGTAAACCAAGGGCCCTGGAGGTTTCTCCACCCCATGGCTCACTCAATGTGCAAATATAACATCATATAATATGCAAGCAATACAATATCACCCACCAACTGGAGACAACCCGAGAACATCCACGCATGGATTCATGTTCAAGGACTCCATCATATAACTCCCGAGACAATCCTGGCGCCTCTCCCATGGTTGAGAAGACTCCATGGCAATACCCAACCGGAACTCCTCATGAGCCCTATCCGGCGGACGTCCCCCGTTTGGATCATCCTGGTGTCGCTCCCAGAGTCGACCCCATGGCACATTCCAACTGGCATTCTCACTCAGGATGAACCCAGCGGATGTCCAAACCAACACACGTCAACTGGCCAGTGACCAAACAATTTTTCACAAAATCCAAGCAATATGCATACAAGCACACAATCACACAATGCCATAAGCACATAATCCAACCACAACCATCCACTAGGTGTGGTGGAGCACACAAGGGCTAAACCCCAGTTCCAAAGGTTACCTCAACACCGAGCCCATGCTCCATACGTAAGCTCCAAGCTTACCCACTTCCAAAGCGTCCAAAAGAGGCAACCTAGATAATCCACAACATGATTATCAAACCATTTCCAAATCAATCATTTAATCTCAAATAATCATTCATTTTACTTCAATCTCTTTTATAGATCAAATTACCAAAGACATCATGAATCACACATTCTTTCTTCTCATTCCACTATATCACACTATACCATCATCCAATTAAACATCATTTTATATCGTACCACATCAAATTCACAACTTTTACATCATTTTTCCTCACTTTTCATCATAATTCGGATTCTTCAAAAAGGTATGCCCCAAGGCTTTTCAATTCATTTCAACACTCATACTAATCATGTAATCATATTATCAACCTATACCAATGGTCCACCATTCAATTATTCAATTACATCACTTACCCATTTTCATGAAATTTCCACAAATTTTTCCTAAGTTAAAAACCTAACTTTTTCACCAAAAATTATCATAGCATTTCTAGCTTACAAGCATGATTCTAGAGCCTTTTCATCTAATAGCATTTTTCCATTTGAGCTCTCTATCATCACACATCTAAGATTAAAGATTCAAAGCATAATTTCTAGATCTACAAAATCAACCACAAAAATACCATAAATATACTCACCATCAAGTGTAGGAACACCACCAAGGCTCCATCAATCCAAAGGAGATCCAAAAACTCCAAAAACTCCAAGAACATCTAAGGGGTCGGATCTGAGTTTGTCCAAAACGCAGCAATGGAGGTGGTTTCATGGCTTAAGAGTACCACCAATGGCTTTAGAAGGTTGTTTACAATAGATTTCAACACCAAAATCAAGTGATTTGGTGAAGAATAGAGAAAATGGTGAAAAGGAGAAGGATTTGGTGTTTTTGTTCTTCACCTCCAGGAGGAAACGCGCACGGGAGAAGAAAAGAGGAAAGAAAGAAGAAGAAAAAAGGGTGGGGGCTAAGTGACTTCGGTCACACGGGTCCCACACGCGGTCTAACTTTAACTCCGATAAAAATTCTGATCATAAATTCTTAATCTACATATTTTTCCAGTCCACGTCATATTTTTATTTCCTCAAAATATTGATAAAAATCTCACACTTATCGGTACACTCATACCGCAGTATCTTTCACTTAAAAAGTCAATATTCATCACTTTTTCACAATTTTGCCTATTCACTCAATTTTCCGTCCTGATTCCATTTCCAGCATTATTTTTGCCATATTAAATCTCTAACTCCATTTTCCATGCCTCGGTTCACGTCTTTGGCAAATTACCATTTTGCCCTTTTAGCCCATTTTGGCCCTAATTCTCGGATTTTCACTAATCCTTCCCTTTTAAACCCATATTTTATCACATAAATTCACATTTAATTTTCCGAGGTGTTATAGCAGCACCGTTGCTGAATATTACATGAAGCTGCTCGCGATATGGGATGAGCTTGCAAGCAGCAAGAGCTACACGTATTGTCCATGTGGTGACCATTGTGTGTATGCGAAGGAGATTGAGGAAGAGAGGGAGCATGATCGGGTGTACAAATTCCTTATGGGCCTGGACGATTCTGCATATGGCTCATTACGTTCACAAATCCTCAATCAGTCACCACTTCCATCAATGAATAAAGCCTATGCAATCCTGACACAAGAAGAAACTCATCGATCTATTACGCGAACTCAGAATGTTCGTGTTGATAAAATAGGCTGCGCAACACAGCTGGTAGCACCTGTCAAAGACAAGTTCTTTGAACGCCCTCCATGCACTCACTGCGGAAAGAATAATCATGAAGTCTCTCGATGTTGGCAGACTTTTGGTTATCTTGGACGTGTTGTTGGCAGTGGTGTTGGAAGGGGACGAGGACGTGGTCGATTTGGTGGTGATAGAAACAACCAAAATAGCGGTTTTTCCTGTGGTAATAGGAACAACCAACATGGAGGATTTCATGCAAAACCTTTTGTGGCAAATACAGCTCAGACGGAGGAACCAGTATTACAAGCCAATGCGTTCTCTGCTCTAACACCTGATGTTGTCATGCAGCTGCTCATACTGGTTGATAAACCGCAAAGCTCAACAGATAAATTAACTGGTAATATTTTACATTATCAATGGCTTGTAGATAGCGCATCACGCCATATGACAGGAACATTGCAGTTGCTGAAAAATATTACAGACATTGCACCTTTGCCCATTGGGTTACCAAATGGTGTTCTTACTCATGCAGTGAAGCAAGGAACCATTATGTTAACTCCTTCACTGTCTTTATCTCATGTCTTATTTGTGCCAAATTTACATTGCAATTTAATATCTGTTTCTCAGCTGGTACGTCAACAGAATGTTCACATCGTGTTCACTAATAATAGTTGTATATTGCAAGACCGCAGCTGAGGACAGAGACTGGATTGGGTGATCACAAGGATGGTGTGTATGTGTTTTAGCCAAGCCAAGCAGCAGCATTAACAGTTTGTTCCAGTAACATGCAAGAAGTTTGGCACCAGCGGTTAGGACATGCATCATCTGAGGCACTCTCTATGATTAATTTTTCTAGTAGTTTTCATTTTTGCAATGACAGTAAGGCTTGTGATGTCTGTTATCGAGCCAAACAACAGTGCAGAACATGCCAGTGCAGAACCTGCCAGTGCAGAACCTGTTACTGCACTTGTGAAAGAAAATCCAGCCTCGGCTCAACCTGCTTCTCCTCGCCCTTCACACACAAGGAAGCCTCCAGCATACTTAAGTGATTACAACTGCAATTCCATCAAGACACATACACCACCATCCAGCATCACGTCATCCAACTCCACCTCAGGTATGCGGTTTCCAATCGCCAACTATGTGAACACTAATAAATTTTCTCCAAAATATCGTGTGTTTCTTGCTAGTATTGATGCAGGCAGTGAACCACGCTCCTTTAAAGAAGCAATGACTCATGATGCATGGCGGACAACAATGGCAAAAGAGATCCACGCTTTAGAAGAAAATCGAACGTGGACAATCACTGATCTACCTATGGGAAAACACGCTCTTCCATGCAAATGGGTATACAAAATAAAATATCATTCCAATGGGAGCATAGAGCGTTATAAAGCACGATTGGTGATTGCTGGAAATCACCAAGTTCCAGGGGAAGATTTCCATGAAACTTACGCTCCTGTAGCAAAAATGGTAAGTGTTAGAACTCTACTCTCAGTGGCAGCAACAAAAGGATGGTATTTGCATCAAATGGACGTTAATAACACGTTCCTTAATGGAGAACTTGATGAAGAGGTTTACATGTGTATTCCACCAAGCTTTAATCAAGGACAAGCAGGAAAAATGTGTCATTTGCAAAGGTCTCTGTATGGTTTAAGACAATCTCCTAGGAATTGGTTTGCTAAATTGAGTTCGTCACTTGTGCAGTACGATTTCATTCAATCTGAGGAAGATCATACTTTGTTCACTTTGACGCGTGGTTCTACCTTCTTGGCTATTTTGGTCTATGTTGATGATTTGGTGCTTGCAGGTAATGATTCTCATGCTTGTGAAGAGGTTAAAGTTTATCTTAATAAGTGCTTCAAAATTAAAGACTTGGGACACTTGAAGTATTTTTTGGGCATTGAGGTTGCTCGTAATAAAGAGGGTATTTTTGTGTGTCAAAGAAAATATGCTTTGGACATTCTCAAAGAAGCAGGATTGTCGGATTGTAAACCAGCTCAGTTCCCAATTGAACAGAATCACCGTTTGGCACTTGATGATGGACCAGACTATGGTGATCCAGGAAGATATCGAAGAATTATTGGCAAGTTGGTATACCTGACAATAACTCATCCAGATTTGAGCTATCTAGTGCATGTTCTCTCACAATTCATGCAAGCCTCAAAAGAAGTCCATTATGAAGCTGCTATCCGCGCACTGAGTTACATTAAAATGAATCTTGGCCAAGGTATTTTTCTTTCATCTCAAAGTGATTTCAAGATTCATGCTTATTGTGATTCAGATTGGGCTAGTTGTCCCTTGACTCGCCGTTCAGTTTCCGGTTTCTTTATTATGCTTGGTACATCTCCTATCTCGTGGAAAACAAAGAAGCAACTTACTGTCTCACGTTCCTCAGCAGAAGCTGAGTACCGATCCATGGCTGCTGCAACAGCTGAATTGACATGGTTGAAGTCTTTTCTTGCCTCTCTTCAAGTGTTACATGATGAACCGATGGAATTATGTTTTGATAATCAAGCTGCTGTACATATTGCTGCCAATCCTGTGTTCAACGAGCGCACAAAGCACATAGAGATCAATTGTCATTTCGTTCGCGAGAGGCTATTATCTAAGACTATTCGGACTAGTTTTGTTCGTTCTCATTTGCAACTCACAGACATTTTCACAAAGGCACTTGGTCGGGCTTCTTTCCTTTCGTTTCTTCCCAAGTTGGGCATTTCATGTCTTTATGCTCCAACTTGAGGGGGATGTTGGAATAAAAGATTCTATTAGGATATCTACGCTGATAGTCTTTGATTAGCTTTTGTTAGCCTTTAATGTTACGTGTTGGTACTTTACTGTTACGTGCATTTAGGATGCAGTTTTGATATGCTGTTTAGTAACAACCTCACTTATTTAAGTCGTAACGTTTTATTTAAGTTGTAACATTTTGTTTAGGATGCAATTTTGACATGCTGTTTAGTAACAGCCTCACTTATTTAAGTTGTAACATTTTGTACATTTGAACTTAAGGAAAATGTTATCAATTTAACAATCACCTTAAAATGGTGGAGTGGCGTTAATTAAAAAATGTTTATTAAAATTACACTAATAACAAACGAGGGATCAATTTAGTCGCGACGGCTTATTAATCCCATTATTTTTAGAATCATTTTGACTGTGACAGAATGATGATTTTAAATCGTTTAGTAATAATAAGTGAACAAACAACCATAGTTTTTTTTATTGTTAATTTAGGAAATAAAGAATAAAAAATTAGATTGATATAACTTGAAATGGGAGTCGGCTGGCTGAGCCGTGACGGCTCGTTAACCCCACATATTTTATTTTGACTCATTTTAGCCGTGACGGCTCGGTGATTCAAAATTCATTTTTATCGTAAAGATTTATAACAATAAAAATAATAAATTTATTCTAAAAAGATTAGCTGAGTTGAGACAACTTATCAATCCTACAATTATCATTTCAGACTATTTTAGCTGTGACAGTTCGATTAGTCCGAAACCATCAAATCCAAAACTTTCAAATTAAAACTACTTTCAAAATTAAAATCAATCAACATACAAATATTTTCTACAGAACGACGTAGCTTTGAGTTCCCTGTTGTACCGAGGGATATGTCGGAACGGAACCATCCCGTCAAGCACAAAAATAAATTTTCAAAATTAGTTTTCTTTTCCAACAATCAGTTGTATTTAATTTTTTAGGGTGAAACAAATATTTAAAATCTTATCAATAATTTGCACAATTAATATATCGTAATCGACTCCCGAATCCATTTCTACTGTCAAATACCATTTGTCTTTGATAAAAGTGTTTTTTTCGATGTTTTCCTAAAGAAACCTTGGTGGCGACTCCATTGTTTTAAACTTTCAATTTCTTTCGCCATCACGTCGCGATCCGGTTGCGACATCAAGCAAGAAGAAATTGAAGAGAAGTGTTCTCGTTCAACCCGCAGTGTGCATTACATTGAAGGGTGTATTGCATTTCAACACCTACAAGTAATTCTAAGCAAGAAGATTATCTCAAGCATATGTTTGATATTTTACTACTCCGTGAATTATTAAGTAGATACTAGGTATTGCATGATATAATTCTGCATAAACAAAACAAAATTGTTCTTCATCATGCTTTATGATCTTTATCCGATAAAAAAAAAGGCCGACCCAGTTCAAATACCCACTTCGTGAGTGTCTGGGAAAGGGAATACTCTAGGCAGCCTTTCCCCTACTTTTTGCAGAGAGGCTTATAATATAAGTGTGATTCGTTTATTACACGACTCGCCCCAAAAAAAAAAAGCACCAATAAAATCTTGAAAAAATTTAAAAAAATTTATATTTAAGTCAGATTCGAACCCGCGACCTGACACACCACGGCAAGCAAGCTTACCGCTGAGCCAAGCCGGCCCTTCTATCTTTATCCGATAAAGAATGAATCTTTTTAGCTTTCAGTTTCGTTAAATGTTTACCGCGTCCATGTGCTTAAGTTTAATTTCGTATGATTGATGAAAACTGGAACTCAATTTGTTGCTTTTGTTGTTTAATCTCCCCTTCTTTACGGGATTTTCAAAGTGAGACGAGAGCGTTGTAAGTTTGATTTCGTACAATTAATCTCTTCATTTCATTGTTTTTATATTAAAATTTTGTATGATAATGCATTTTTTCTTTTTTTATGTGCATACACTGTAGAATTTCTTTCTTTCTCATGTTGTTGATATCATAATTATTTCGTTAAAATCATAATTATTTCATAAAAAAGTTTTTTTTTTTTAAGTTTGTCAGCAATTATTTCAATATAATATGTTGATTTCAATTTAATTTTTTTAGTGCATGATTTCAAGTTGATTTTATCAAGAATGCTGTTGAGATAATTAATATTTTATATAAGTTTGTCAATTTGTTTTGATATTTCACTGTAATATGATTGAGACGTAGAAAGAACATACATATAACAAACAAGAAAACAATATAGCACTGTGTGTGATTTTCGGTGTTAATTGACTTCGTGGCCCTATTTATTCATCAAAAAGAAGCTCCAAAGTAAAAGTTAATTGTTTAGACAAAATACACGTTTGTGAGGTTAATTTTTCAATGTCTAATTAAATATTCATTCTTTTTCCAGCTCTCTTTCTTTTTCCGGTTCTAGTTATCCAGTAGGTATATGCATATGTCCTTTCAATTTTAGCTGGCAAAATTTTAGTAACAAACCTAACTTTTGACAGGCAATGACTCAAGTGTATGTTCCACACATTTTTTGGCCAGAGGAAAGATCTCGGGAAAATGGATTACCAAATTTCACTAATGTGTATGTGAAAATTTTTCCTGAAACATAAACAGATGAGCATCTGAAAAAGTTATTTGGCCCTTATGGTACAATAACTAGTGCAACTATAATGACAAATGTGAATGAGAAGTCTAGGTGTTTTGGTTTTATAAATTTCCAAAGTCCAAATTCAGCCGCAGCTGTAGTTGAGAAGTTAAATGGAACTACTGTCATGGATAACAAGATTTTATTTGAAGGGGAGCTCAAAGGAAAGCAGAAACAGAGACTGAGTTGAAAGCCAAAATTAGCACATATGAAAAATTACAAGGAACTAATTTGTACTTGAAATTTCTTGACGATGACGTAGATGATGAAAAGCTGAGAGAAATATTTTCTGAGTTTGGAACTATAACATCATGTAAGGTGATGCTTGATGCAAATGGGCATAGCAAGGGATATGGTTTTGTGGCATTTTCTACTCCGGAGGAAGCAAGTAAAGCCTTGAAAGAAATGAGTCATAAGTTTGTTGGACAAAAGCCTATATATGTTGCTATAGCCCAGCGAAAAGAAGAGATGAAGGCTTATTTGCCGGGTCATTTTGTTGAAATATGTTCAAGAAGTCTTGCCTGGAAGGAAGCTTGGTGTCGCTCCAGAGAGTCCAATCAACTTATCAAGGTCTAATGGGTCCAATTTTCTTATATTTCATAATTTTCCCCTAATTCTCTTCCTATCAACTCATGATATGATTTTTTCTTTGTTGAGATAGATAGCATGAATAGGCTTCAGAGAATAAATGTTATTCAAGAACCTGCAAAGCTCCCAAAATTCATTCATGATCAGGAGAAGCAAAATATGATGTTAAATATTATTGCATCTCACATACTTCTCGACAAGGTTAGCACACTATTATGGGAATAATCCACATTTCAGCTTCTGAATGATTTTATACATTGAACTTTCCTTTTTCATTTGTTCATTATTTATTTGGTATTCAACATAAATACACATTTATCCTGCAACATTTAATGCCAAAATTATTTGATTTGTTGTTGCTTGGCACAGTGAAAATGCTCAAGGAGAAATTGACACGGTTAACTAGCCACATCGATCTTTATTTTTCTATGAGAGGTAAGTCTTTTAAATGCATTAAAAAAATTTCCTTTCATTTTGATATATTTCTGTAATACTCTAAAATATTTTTTTATTATGAAACTATAAGTACATTTTCTCTAATGTATAGATTGAAGCCCAAGAACATAATTTTTTCATTTTTTTGGGTAGTATATAGCTTAAGAACGTATTTGTAACACACAATAATTTTCTTTTCCTATCAATGGCAGGTGGTGAATGGGATAAAATGTCAAAAAGGAGTACAAGCCCAATTGTTCTCTTGTCATCATAAATCTGCAAGAAGATGAGAATTATTGTGCTTAAGATAATCGACCACTCACTACCTATATTGGCTTACATTCGTACAACATATGTTCCTCCTATCAGTTGTGGTACATTTCATGTAGTTTGTATCCCTGGTACTCTTTTTCCTTTCTGAGGTTTTCCCTAATGGGTTTTTACTCGGAAAAGGTTTTAATGAGGCCATGTGGGGGCGGGGTTTTCAATGTAGCTTTAGCCCATTTGATATTTCTTATGGCTTTATGCAATTTTTCATATTCTAGTAACTCTTTTATTTGAATAAAATAAAAGCGAGGTGATTGTGTAAGACTTTGCTCAGACGTGATTGTGTATGACTATTCAGTACTTTAACACTTTGCTAATGTATAGATTGAAGCCTAAGAACATATTTTTTTCATATTTTTTTTGGGTGGTATATAGCTTAAGAACGTATTTGGAACACAATAATTTTCTTTTCCTATCAATTGCACGTGGTGAATGGGATAAAATGCCAAGAAGGAGTACAAGCCCAATTGTTCTCTTGTCAGCATAAATCCGCAAGAAGATGAGAATTATTGTGCTTAAGATAATAGACCACTCATTACCTATATAGAATCACATCCTTACAACAGACATTCCTCCTATCAGTTGTTATGCATTTCATGTAGTTTGTATCCCCAGTACTCTTTTTCCTTTCTGAGGTTTTCCCTAGATGGGTTTTTACTCGGAAAAGGTTTTAACGAGGCAAGGTGGGGGCAGGGTTTTCATTGTAGGTTTACCCCTTTTGATATTTCCTATGGCTATATGCCATTTTTCGTATTGTAGTAACTCTTTTATTTCAACCTAGTTGGGATGCTTAACAATTTGCTCCGAGGTGATTGTGTATGACTATTCAGTAGTTCAATATTTTTTCTATTAAATGAAATTCATTGCTCAGCATAATAATATGAAAATAAGAAAATTAATATATTAGTGTGGCAAGAGACTGATGATGGAATTGAATCCATATAATCAAAATAGTTGTCTTCAAATAAATAGATTGCACTTGAGTTCTTACACAATTCAATGCCTCTATATGTTGCTACATCCTATCAAAAAGAAGAGAGGAAGGCTTATTTATCAGCCACTCTTTGGGCTTCTTTCATTTGATCGATTGCTTTTACCTTCTCCTTCTCAGCCTGAATGAGCTTCTCCTTTGCTTTCTTTAGATCTTCTTCAACAAGAATCAACTGGTTATGCAATTCTGAACCCTTTGCAGTTCTAGGGGTTGTTTTTGAAAAACCAGGGAATGTAGTATAAGCACGGAACAGAGTACAGATACCCTTTAATGGAAAGCATGATTAAGTAAAATATTTTTCTGTATCAACTATCAAGAATAATGAAAGAAGCATCTCCAACACTTTCCAACCAAGGACATCTCAGAATAAAGGGTTTAGAAGTCATGCATTATCTAAAATTTTAAGTTCCTAGCAAAAATGTCAAATAATTAGCTTACACATCTCAGATATTTCCGTAGTACACTTGTCAGAAGATTTGAGATGTTAGGAAGTTCAAATACTTTGCTAACTTTACAGACTCTTGGTTTAGCCAGCGATGCTTTGTTAGGATTTCCATATAGATTGGATCTATCAAATTCATAATGATGTCATGATACATTAAATGAAACATACATGATACGATACAAGATAAGAAAACAAAATGCCTTAGTTGTATCCAATCAGATAAATGGATCTAAGCCACAAGAAAGCAATCCTTATGCCAAATTCATTGAACAACAAGTGCAAATTAGGGCAACAACAGCAGATAGTGATGCAACCAATAATTTATAATATGCCTGACCTAAACTTGTTGTACAAAATCAAAACGGATTAAGAAAATATGAAGAAGAAAAAAAACAAGTGAAACAAAATTTTGAATATTACGTAGAAAGATTTTAGAAAACAAAAACAAAAAATCAAAAATTTCAATAGATGAACAAAAGAGAAACAAACTTAAACTTGAAGGTTAGAACATTTAGCTGAAAATTCCACAATGGCATATCATAATTACCAGATCAAAACCCATCAAGCAAAAACTAATAACACAGACAAAAATAAATTTTTAAAACAAACTAAGCAGCACACACAAGCAATTGAAGAAACCCAAATCAGTTCTTCACATGATAGTCATACTCACACCCACAAACCCCAAGCTTCACTAACCTAGATTTTGAAGCCATGGAGGAAGTTGTCTCAATAACAAGAAAAAGTAATAAAGGTATTGCCTTTGCTGAAAGTGGGTCAGTTGCTCACTATTTTACAATAAATATTACATAAAAATATTATGAGTCATGGTCATGGAATTGATTTAGTGAAAATAGATCCTATGAATTTGGAAAAGAAAATGATTCTACGAATTTAAAATGTTTTTTCTTTTTTCACAAAAGGAATATGAAACTTTAAAATTTTAATATCCAGTAATCTAATTACACGAATTGAAAAAAAGAGAGAGAAAGCAATGAATTGGGTTGACATTTTGAGTTATTTTCTTAAAAATGTAGTAAGGTTCCAATTCACCAATCAAATGCATAATTTTTCTTTGGTTAACTTTGTAAAATATTTTTTCTTTCTTAAAAGTTTAAATTTGAAATCTACTTTAAATATGTAACCTTCTACAAACTATTAAAATTCTTCTCTACAAGTTCAATCCCAATTAAAAATGCTTTTAGTAAAAGCCCTTTCCTTCTATACAAGAAATAAAAATGTCAATTTTTTTTTTTGGATTACTTTCTATCCGGATAAAATCTTTATCCTAAGTTGAAGCCTTTTAACTGAATTTTAATTTACTATCCCATTGCGAGTTTGTTTGGAAAAAAAATATATTCTTATGCTAAAATGGAATCTAATAATGAGTACTAAAATAATTACATAAAAATTATTAAAGTGATTTTAACATATCTTGTGATAATTATTTATGGGCTAGTTTGTTGGATTGGATAAGATAAGGATCAATAGGAGAGGAGGGCTCGATAAAAGTAGGAAAGAATATAGGTATGATAAGTTCATATCCTATCTTATGTTTGATGTACATTTGTTAAAGACTCCGATAGAATTGTGTTATCCTATCTTGTGTTTGGATAGACCAAATAATTTCAGGATATGATATAAATGGATAAAATATCCTTTATAACATAATTTTTTAAAAAAAATCATAATTAATTTTTAAACATTATTTTACTTTTTAAATTAATTTTTATTATAAGTTCTTAAAAAATTTAAAAGTAATAATTTTAAATTAAATATATAAAATATATATTACAAAATTTATAACATTAAAAGATTATATCTTTACCAACTGATTTAAAAAGAATAAAATTGTTTGAAAATATTCATGTAACAGATAAATTCATTTTAATATTATTACCCATAAAATTTAAAAACAATTAAAATAGAAGAAATGAACCTATTCAGAATTTGCACTTCTTTTCCTCTCTTTATCTAGAAGTGGGGCATAAGTTCTAATTTTTCTTCAACCCTTTTTGGTTCAATACCCAAATGATTAGAACCTGTTGTCCAGTGGCTCAAAAGGGCAATGTTTGAGTTCCAATTTTATTCATGGGTTGAGGTTAAAAGACGATTGTGGGATCGGGGATAAGTTTGATATGGGTATATGGAGGCAGCATCAATGGTGAATGAGAAGCGGTTTGTGATTGCCATGGAAATATGTTTTTTGTTAATTATTTTAATAATTCAACATAAAAGCGAAAATGAATATCCTTTATTGTCTTATTTTAATAATATAATGTCATGGAAATATGTTAATTATTCATTTATAAATTAATAATGAAAATCTAAACAAAAAAAATCCCTGAAATAAGAAAGTAAAATTTTTCACTTTAATTATAAATCATTAAGCTGCATGTGAATGAATGATTGAAATCTTAATCATATAAAAATAAAAAATAAGAACATCCATTTCCCATAAAAGGCTTAAATATCAATAACTCAAACAAGAATTAATCCCTCTCAAAAAATAAAACATAAGGCTACGCAGAAAGCATACATGATGCAACCACTTTATGCCCGGGATATCTTCAAATATATGATACTAAAAGAAATTATAATTAATGTTTATCAAAAAATAATAATTATAATTCATAACATAACATTACTTAGTTTGACATCACAATACGAAATATATCAGATAAAGGAAATTCAAGACATGCATAACATATAATCTACAAAACATGTAGAAATATAGATCAACAATATAATATATACATTTACTATTTCTTTTTTGGTAATCTTATACATTAACGATTTTTATCACATATATATTACTGTAAATATATACGATAATTTTAAATTGCAGAGTTATAATTTTTTAAAATATAAAATATAATATATGTGTCTAAATAGATAATTAAAATATGCAATAATATAAATTTAACAAAAATAAATTAAAAAGTAAAAAATATTAAATTCAAAAACATAAATATATACACACACACATATATATATAATTATAAGTTATTAAAACATAAATTGGTTATAAATTTATGATCATATATATAATTATAACCCACGAGAATATATATTGATGAAATGAATAATTTTTTTTTTCAAACTTAAGAATATTATTATTATTGTTAGTATATTAGGGGATTTACTATGATAATGCATCAAAAATCCTACATGCTCAGTTTGGCAAGCTCCTGTACTTGTTGTTCTCAAATTATTGTCACTAACCCATTGTGATCACATTGAATTGGGTTTCTGGCATCTTATTATTATTGGGCCTAGTTGGGCAGTAGTGTAGGTTTCAGTGTGACCCTGACTTTCCATGATGGGTGGATCAGTGGACACAAACTCTTCTCTCGTTATTAGCTAGGTAGTGTCCCTAACCTAATTATATTGGAATTAAACTCCATAAGTCAAGTCATCATTCTCCCATAATTGAAGGCAAGCCAATTTCTGAAAAGGCAATAGAAAGGAAGACTATAGTATCTTGTTCCTTCAATTTCTACATTTCTTATCCGACTTTGTGATGATGGCATAACAAGGTACACGTAATTATAACGTGATGATGGCATAACAAGGTACACGTAATTATAACTATGATTTATTACTGTTTGGTATTTTATAATCATTCCATGATTTATTATTTTAATTTTAATATTTGATATCATAACCTAGTGTATACGATTCATTAGATATGAATTGGTTGATTGAATTGAGCATCTTAGAATTTTTATGCTACCTTAATTAAAAGGTCTTTTTTTTCTATTCGATTTCCATATAGTGTTATACTGTTATATGCTTTCTTTATCATTGTTTCTCGTGCATTTTTTGTACTAGGATTTCTTTTGTGATTAGTGTTTTCCAAGACTATATCCAAGTTACTGTCGTGTCCTTTTCATTTTACTATTCAATTTAATGTTTCACAATAATGGAAAGTGTTGTTTCTGAAACGTGAAACTGAAACCTACTAGCAATTTTTTTTCACTGTTGTTTATCAATTTGATTTGTTTTATGCTATCTCTTTTTGTTTCGATACAAGCTATTACTTGAATGTTTGTTAGTTGAACCGTTTCGTAAAATATATCATGCCATTACTGTTCGGCATTTTGTTTTATCAAACTGTATATAAAATTCCGATTTATCAAATTCCAATTTTTAAGAGAGTAACTGATAATAAATAGAATATAATAAAAACATGCTATTTATATAATAAACTGTATATGATAAAATATATCTTCTTTGTCGCATCCTCATATTTGTATATAACAAACTGTATATAAAATTCCGATTTATCAAATTCCAATTTTTAAGAGAGTAAACTGATAATAAATAGAATATAATAAAAACATGCTATTTATATAATAAACTGTATATGATAAAATATATCTTCTTTGTCGCATCCTCATATTTGTTTAAATAAGATATATCCTATCAATTCCGATTTATAAGGAGATATTGTTAGAAATGTTTCACAATAATTGAAAATGTTGTTTTGTGAAACGTGAATACTGAATACTATTAGTAATTTGTTTCTACTGTCGATTCTCATTTGACTTTTGTGTCAAGTCAAGGCAATTGTTTTAGGGATTAATATCTGTCATTTTAAAGGATATAAGTTTATATCAATTTAGATCCTAACCGTTATTTTCTACCCATAAATAGTTATAATTTATTAGATCAAAATTATTAAAGCCGCTAGCGCCGCTCTCAATTTGTTTCCTTCTCCGTATTGAGAAACATCTCCTTCTTCTTTTCTCTTCCAAGCATCTCAACAACGCTCATCTACAATGCTTATTTGTTGATCCACTTTCAGGTTTAATTTCGTCGTCCTTTGTTTGTTGATCTTCAAAGCTTTTGTTATGTGTTATTGCTTCAACTTGTTTTTCTCCATCTCCTAATTAGAGCCACAAGATTTTCCTCTACAGTAACTTCAATTTTGAAAAAGTGAAGCTATAATCACTTAGGTGACTATTTTATCTGGTAGATATATGCATCTCCTTACATTCTCCATCTCTTTCAAATCTATGAATAAGTCAATTCATACGCTGCAATTTAAGGATTAGTGCATGTAACCTATTTGATTAATGTCTATGTTTGAGTTTGACATAAATGTTGAATAGAGTTTTAATATTTGATGTAATTTTTTACTTTTGGCCATGCCATTATTTTGATGTTTCATAACTTCATAAGCCATCATGCTCCCGGTGGACACAGAGTTATTAGCTTCATCTCGTGCATTTTGTTATTAGGATTTCTTTTGGTTATTGTGGTTAGTGTTTTTCATGAGTAGAATTTCAAGTTACTTCTGTACCAAAAAAAAAAAAAAAAGAATTTCAAGTTACTGTAGTACACTCTTTCATTTTACTATTCAATTTAATGTTTCACAATAATTGAAAATGTTGTTTTGTGAAACGTGAATACTGAATACTATTAGTAATTTGTTTCTATTGTCGATCCTCATTTGACTTTGTGTCAAGGCAATTGTTTTATATAAGTTATGGATATTCTTACCGTCAAATTCTTCTACTACTTGAACTTCTTTCACTAGAATATTATTTTCGTAAAACGCGTGATAGCGATAAGTACTGTTAGTTACTGTTTTCGTGACATTAATTGCCTGATATTAGCAATTCTGTTTTGTGAAAACTATTAGCAAATTAACAGTTTCGTGCTTTGCTGTAGCCATTATCATATTTCACTTTTGATTTTAGTGAAAGTGTGCTGTTACTTGAATTGTTTTGTAAAATGGGTCATGCCTATTACTGTTCCGATTTTTTAGATGATGTGAAACCCACGATGTTAAAGTTGTTGCACGGGAATTTGTTACAATTTGTTACATTATAGCTGTTGATTTTTGTTAGATATTTATTTGTTACACTTGAATTAAAATAAAATAAAATAAAAATTCACATTTTTTTGAATTTTGATTTTCGTGCCTTTTTTTATATAATAACAAAAGAGGTTCACGTTAAAATGAATCTTTTGGAATGCAAATTCGTCTTATCCATATATTTTATTTTATCTTTTTTGGTTTGTTTAAATATATCTATTGGCTTCCAACAAGTTTGTTTGTTTGTTTGTTTTTTTTTTTTTTTTATTCAACAATAACGAAAAGATATGTTGAATTTTCTTTTGAGAACATGATGAACCTTCAAAGCTTTTTACACCATAAATTTGGAAAAGATATTTGTGTGTTTTAATTTATTTGTGCTATATGTTTATTAAAAGTTACAAAAAATGTTTGAGAGTTATAAAATTGCTACACTGTTTTCGTTTCTAGCAATTGCAAATGTGTAAACTGATTATTAGAGTTTTTTGTGCTGAATCCATGTTATCAAGAACAAATAACAATTTTCATTTGCTTTTTTGTGGATAGACGATCGCCAAGATAGACAATCATAACATGCTTGGTAGTGAAAATTGCAATATTGCTATTGGATTTATTGACCTACTCAATATTTGTCGGCATTTTCAATTTTAGTTTTATTTATTATTTATTTAATCAATATGCGGTTCTAGTTTCCAATAAAACATCTGTTAGCCTTAATTTTATTTTTTAAATTCAACATGTCTTGGAGTCCATTACTGTTTCGGTTTATATGAGAAAGATATATTTAAATATCTTTGACTGTTACACTTTTAGTTTCAAACTAAAAGATATGCATTGTACTGTTTCAAAAAAAAAAACATTATTGTTGAATTTTTTTTAATATCATGTCTTATCTGCAGTTGAATTCAACCCGCAGTGTGGACTACATTAAAGGGTGTATTGGATTTCAACACCTACAAGTAATTTTAAGTAAGAAGATTATCTTTGCATCGGTATGATATTTTACTACTCCATGAATTATTAAGTAGATACTAGGTATTGCATGATATGATGATGCATAAACAAAAAAAATTGTTTTTCATCATGCTTTATGATCTTTATACGATAAAGAATGAATCTTTTTAGTTTTCAGTTTCATCAAATGTTTACTGCGTCCATGTTCATAGGTCAGTGTGCATGAGTGTTGAAGATCGAGCTTCATCTTTGGCAAATATACTTTTTCATTTGTTAGTTAATAACATATAGTCATATATTTTTTCCTATCTATTTATTCACAATTTAACGTTTAACTGTTTTAATTTTTAAACCTCCTCCACCTAATTTCTTGAAAGCCACGCAATTTGTAATTTATGCGTAAATAGTCGAAATCTAAGTAAAATTTAAATTTTGATTTATGTCCTAACTCAAATCTCAAATGCAGAAATAAATTAAAATCTACACCTCTTTGTATATATGTGTAAGAGAAACAAACTCTAAATATAATATTATTTATTTGTTGTCTCTAAAGACTAAGTTGATGGAAAGACATATTTTATCTTCGGAACTAGTTATCCAGTAGGTATGCATATGTTCATGTTGCACAACTGACTATTATATAAATATTCATTCTTTTCCCTGCTCTCTTTCTTTTTCCAGTTCTAGTTATTCAGTAGGTAAATGCATATGTCCTTATTGGCAAAATTTTAACTGGCAAAATTTTAGTAACAAACCTAACTTTTGACAGGCAATGACTCAAGTGTATGTTCCACACATTGTTTGGCCAGAGGAAAGATCTCGGGAAAATGGATTACCAAACTTCACTAATGTGTATGTGAAAAATTTTCCGGAAACATACACGGATGATTATCTGAAAAAGTTATTTGGCCCTTATGGTACAATAACTAGTGCAACTATAATGAAGGATGTGAATGGGAAGTCTAGGTGTTTTGGTTTCGTAAATTTCCAAAGTCCAATTTCAGCAGCTGCTGCAGTTGAGATGTTAAATGGAATTACTGTCACGGATAACAAGGTTTTATTTGTGGGGAGAGCTCAAAGGAAAGCAGAAAGAGAGGCTGAGTTGAAAGCCAAAATTAGCACATATGAGAAATTACAAGGAACTAATTTGTACTTGAAATTTCTTGATGATGACGTAGATGATGAAAAGCTGAGAGAAGTATTTTCTGTGTTTGGAACCATAACATCATGTAAGGTGATGCTGGATGCGAATGGGGATAGCAAGGGATATGGTTTTGTGGCATTTTCTACTCCGGAGGAAGCAAGTAAAGCCTTGAAAGAAATGAGTCATAAGTTTGTTGGAAAAAAGCCTATATATGTTGCTATAGCCCAGCGAAAAGAAGAGAGGAAGGCTTATTTGCCGGGTCATTTTGTTGAAATACGTTCAAGAAGTCTTGCCTGGAAGGAAGCTTGGTGTCGCTCCAGAGAGTCCAATCAACTTATCAAGGTCTAATAGGTCCAATTTTCTTATATTTCACAATTTTCCCCTAATTCTCTTCTTGTCAACTCATGATATGATTTTTTTGTTGTTGTTGTTGAGATAGATAGCATGAATAGGCTTCAGAGAATAAATGTTATTCAAGAACCTGCAAAGATCCCAAAATTCATTCATGATCAGGAGAAGCAAAATATGATGTTAAATATTATTGCATCTCACATACTTCTCGACAAGGTTAGCACACTATTATGGGAATAATCCACATTTCGGCTTCTGAATGATTTTATACATTGAAGTTTCCTTTTTCATTTGTTCGTTATCTATTTGGTATTCAACATAAATACTCATTTTATCCTGCAACATCTAATGCCAAAATTATTTGATTTGTTGTTGCTTGGCACAGTGAAAATGCTCAAGGAGAAATTGACACTGTTAACTAGCCACATCGATCCTTATTTTTCTATGAGAGGTAAGTCTTTTAAATGCATTAAGAAAATTTCCTTTCATTTTGATATATTTCTGTAATACTCTAAAATATTTTTTTATTATGAAACCATAAATACATTTTCTCTAATGTATAGATTGAAGCCTAAGAACGTATTTTTTCATATTTTTTTTGGGTGGTATATAGCTTAAGAACGTATTTGGAACACACAATAATTTTCTTTTCCTATCAATTGCAGGTGGTGAATGGGATAAAATGCCAAGAAGGAGTACAAGGCCAATTGTTCTCTTGTCAGCATAAATCTGCAAGAAGATGGGAATTAATGTGCTTAAGATAATAGATCACTCATTACCTATATAGGCTCACCTTCATACAATAGACATTCCTCCTATCAGTTGTTATGCATTTTATGTAGTTTGTATCCCTGGTACTCTTTTTCCTTTCTGAGGTTTTCCCAAGATGGGTTTTTACTCGGAAAAGGTTTTAACGAGGCCAGGTGGGGGCAGGGTTTTCAATGTAGGTTTAGTCCTTTTGATATTTCTTATGGCTATTTGCCATTTTCGTATTGTAGTAACTCTTTTATTTGAATAAAATAAAGCAAGGTGTTGGGGTGCCAACCTAGTTGGGATGCTTAACAATTTGCTCCGAGGTGATTGTGTATGGCTATTCCGTAGTTCAATATTTTTTCTATTAAATGAAATTCATTGCTCAGCATAATAATGTGAAAATAAGAAAATTAATATATTAGTGTGGCAAGAGATTGATGATGGAATGGAATCCATATAATCAAAATAGTTGTCTTCAAATAAATAGATTGCACTTGAGTTCTTACACAATTCAATGCCTCTATATGTTGCTACATCCTATCAAAAAGAAGAGAGGAAGGCTTATTTATCAGACACTCTTTGGGCTTCTTTCATTTGATCGATTGCTTTTACCTTCTCCTTCTCAGCCTGAATGAGCTTCTCCTTTGCTTTCTTTAGATCTTCTTGAACAAGATTCAACTGGTTCTGCAATTCTGAACCCTTTGCAGTTCTAGGGGTTGTTTTTGAAAAACCAAGGAATGTAGTATAAGAACGGAACAGAGTACAGATACCCTTTAATGGAAAGCATGATTAAGTAAACTTTTTTTTTGTATCAACTATCAAGAATAATGAAAGAAACATCTCCAGCAATTTTCAACCAAGGACATCTCAGAATAAAGGGTTAAAAAGTCATGCATTATCTAAAATTTTAAGTTCCAAGCAAAAATGTCAAATAATTAGCTTACACATATCAGATATTTCCTTAGTACACTTGTCAGAAGATTTGAGATGTTTGGAAGTTCAAATACTTTGCTAACTTTACATACTCTTGGTGTAGCCAGTGATGTTTTGTTAGGATTTCCATATAGGTTAGATCTATCAAATTCATAATAATGTCACATGATACATTAAATGAAACATACATGATACGATACAAGATAAGAAAACAAAATGCCTTAGTTGTATCCAATCAGATAGATGGATCTAAGCCACAAGAAAACAATCCTTATGCCAAATTCATTGAACAAGAAGTGAAAAGTAGGGCAAGAACCACAGATAGTGATGCAACCAATAATTTATAATATGCCTGAACTAACATAGTTGTACAAAATCAAAATGGAATAAGTAAATATGAAGAAGAAAAAAAAACAAGCGAAACGAAAATGAATATCCTTTCTTGTCTTATTTTTATAATATAATATCATGGAAATATGTTAATTATTCATTTATAATTTAATAATGAAAATTTAAACCAAAAAAAAAATTAATCACTGAAATAAGAAAGTAAAAATCATCACTTTAATTATAGGGAAAAGTGTTTATCCTTTTAAATGACGCAACTTATATCCTTTCACTCTCATAAAGATATGGGACCCACACCTTTATTTTTTTTGTCAACTCTCTCTCCTACTTTATCTATCTCTTTCTCTCTTAAAATGACACAATTTTACATCATTTAAAATGATACACACTTTACCCTTAATTATAAATCATTAAGTTGCATGTGAATGAATGATTGAAATCCTAATCACATAAAAATAAAAAATAAGAACATCCATTTCCCATGGAAGACTTAAATATCAATAACTCAAACAAGAATTAATCCCTCTCAAAAACTAAAACATAAGGCTAGCTAGACACAAATGAAGAAAGCATACATGATGCAACCATTTATGCCCGGGATATCTTCATATATATGTTACTAAAAGAAATTATAATTCATGTTTACCAAAAGAAAACAAAAAAAGAAATTATAATTCATAACATACCATTACTTAATTTGACATCACAATACGAAATATATCATACAAAATTTATCGTGATAAGTTTTTTAAGATAAAGGAAATTCAAGACATAACATATAATCTACAAAACATGTAGAAATAAAGATAAGCAATATAATATATACATTTACTATTTTTATCACATATATAACATTGTTCACATATATAGTACTGTACAAATATACGATAATTTTAAATTACAGATTTAATTTTTTTTAATATAAAATATAATGTATATGTCTAAATATATAACTAAAATATGCATGCAATAATAGAAATTTAATAAAAATAAATTATAAAAGTAAAAAATATTAAATTCAAAAACACACATATATATATATATATATATATATATATATATATATGCATATAATTATAAGTTATTAAAATATAAATTGGTTATAAATTATTGATTATATATATAATTATAACGCACGAGAATATATATGCTGAAATGAATAATATTTTTTTTTCAAACTTAAAAATATTATTATTTTTATTATTATTATTATTATCATCATCATCGGGGGATTTACTATGGAATGTGCCAAAACTCCTATATGCTCATTTTGGCATGCTCCTGTAGGCTGTAGTTGTTGTCGGCAAATTCTGAACCTCACTAACCTTTTTGCAATTGATCGCCTCTTTTTCATGTATTATATAGAAGTTAAAAGCATCTCGCTTGCTTATCAAAAAAAAAAAAATATCTCGCTTTATTAGAGTCAGCATTAATTACAAATTTTATTTTATTTTTGTGAAAAAAAGGGCTTAACAGCCCAGAAACAAACTAAATAAAATGAACATTCTTAATGCTAGTGAGAGCACAAACATCAGCAAAAAATAAACAGTTAAGCCCAGGAGGAACATGACTAAACTCCTTATAGACAGATGTCTGAGTAAGACATATCAAATGGTTGGCTAACCAATCAGCACACTGATTTCCTTCACGGTGAATGTGTTGAGCCTTGAAGTCCCAGTCTTTGTTCATCCAAGTCCGAATGCGAGTAACAATATGAGACTCTTGGACAACATTAACTTTGTTGGTAAGCAACGTGATCACCGAAGTGGAGTCACTTTCAATTATAAGTTTCCTAAACCCTTTGTTCCAAGCAAATTCCAATCCTTTCAGAATACCCCATAATTCCGCCGTAAAAGCTGATGCAATGCCCACATGATAAGCAAAACCCCCAACCATTGACCATCTGAACCTCTACATAATCCCCCACAAGCTACTACTCCTGGAGATCCTTTGGCTGCGCCATCTGTATTTAGTTTAATCCAGCCTTGATCAGGTCGCTGCCATGCTATTCGCAACTGAACTAACATGCCAACCTTTTTTCTATTGCCATTATCACCGAATGACTTTTCTATGTCCATAGCCATACGATGCACCTTCCCCACGATAAGATTTTCACTACGACCATCTTTTCCATGATAAACAACGTTCCTCTCATTCCGTAGCTTCCAACAGGTTAATAGGAATAATGTTCCTCAATTTAGGCTAATGGGTCCCTTCCTATCATTACTTATGTTGACAGACACCCAATCCACCCAATTCATTTCATAAAAAATAGCTTGTCTCGTACCTGTTAGCAGTTCATTCCACACTCTTTTAGCCATAACACAATCTCTCAACACATGGATTTCTGTCTCATATGCTTGCTCACATCTAAAGCAAGTTGGATTCGCATCTGACCACTTAGTAGCCCAAACTCGAGTTGGTAGTCTCCGATGTAGGCACTTCCACATAAATAATTTCACTCTTTATGGACCCTTCCAACGCCAAAGGGAATTCCACACTTGTTCTGGAAAAATATTATCTACAAGTGGAAACTGTTTCTGCATAAGGACCTGATAAGCATCATTAACCACTATGGAGCCATGACCCCCGATACTCCATCTCTCAACATCTGGTCCATCAGTTTCTGCATGAGGAAGAAACCCTTTAATCACCTGTAAAATGTTATGAGGCAGGTAAGATTGAAGCAAGTTAATATCCCAACCACCATTTGTATCAACGACTTCATTAGCTTTCCTATATAGCTCATTGTCGTTTAGCTCCTTCATGCAAACATTTACTAAGGGTCCCACACTAGGAATCCATGGATCAGTCCAGAAATTGATCAAAGCACCATCACCAATCTCCCACACTACATGATCTTTTAACTCCAACCATACCTTGCAGATACTTCTCCAAAGATGCGAATCTCCAATTTTACTGATAAAGAGATCCATATGATTTCTCCTACCATTATACTTTGCCTTTAAAACCCACACCCAAAGAGCATCGTGATCTGTTTTTATATGCCAAGCAAGCTTACCCAAAAAAGCATTATTCATAACCTCCAGGCTTTTCATTCCTAAGCCTCCCATTTCCTTCGGCTGGATTATAGTATTCCAACCAATCATATTGTTACCTCTTTTTTGATCTGATCCTTTCCAAATAAACTGACGTTGCATTTTCTCCACCTCTTGACAGATGGACTTAGGCAACTTCGAACTCTGCATTCTGAAAAACGGATTTGTTGAAATAGATGCTTTACCCAACGTAACCCTACCTGCCATGGATAAACACTGGGCTTGCCAACCTTGCATTTTCGACTTGACCTTATCAACAATATCATTAAAATGAGCTTTGGAGACTCTTCCGTGCTGCATCATTGCTCCCAGATATCGTCCCAAATTTATGGTCCTCTTGAAACCACTCAACATCGCAATCTTCTCCGCTTTATTATCATCAACATTCTTAGAGAAGTAGATGCTAGTTTTGGCCAAGCTCACTCTAAGCCCAGAAATTGGAGCGAACTCATTCAGTACATGTACAATCTTACCCATCTGCTCTTCATTGGCTACCACAAATAACATCAAATCATAAGCAAAAATTAAATGGGATATCTGATGACCTTCTTTGCCCACCCTAATTGGTTTCCAATCCCCTCTGCCGACAGCATTAGCAACCATATGTGAGATTTTTTCAATTCCCAACACAAATAAATAAGGAGATATGGGATCACCTTGCCGTACACCTCTAGAAGGAAGAAAAGCTGGAGACAGCTCACCATTCCACAACAAGCTGATGTTTGACGTTGTAACAACAGCCATAATAATATTTCTCAGGTTATTTGGCAGTTTTATCTCTGACAGAACCTCTCTAAGAAAGTCCTAACTGATTCGATCATAAGCCTTTTCTAAGTCCACTTTAATTGCCATGAAGCCTTTCCTTCCTCTCATTTGATGCATCGTATGAACAAGCTCTTGAGCAACAATGATATTATCATGAATATGAAGTTTGCATTAATTACAAAATTGAATTAACTAAAAAAATATTTGATGTTTGTTCGGGTCCACCGTGGATATAAACTGTAAGATATTATAGTCTGTGGGTGTATGCACAATAGTAATAATAAATAGGTCAAAAGTGTGTACTTGAAATTTTTAACCTTTTATTTATAGGAGTTATCTCATGGGCTTGGGCTGTCAAGATCTTTTGATTGATGTGTGATTCAACCTCTAACATATAGGGATAAGTAGTTAATCCATTTATCTTTTATTGTTGACATATGGATAAGATGTATATTAATCTCTTGAGGGATATTTAGTTAAGATATGGATCTATTTAATGACAATAATTGTTGGGCCGGAGCAGTTTAAATACATAAATTAGGCTATTTGATTGGGCTCATAAATTCCCTTATAAACCACAAACTATATCATATATTATTTTTTCTATTTTTTTGAAACTGATCCTAATTACCTCTTTGAGGCGAATCAGAATCCCCCGGTATCCCCACGGGTTCGACTCTTTGAGCCGCCTATGGGACTAATCCAGAGTTCGGGTGCGAGTCCAAGGATTACGGTACTTATGCCTCTCCCCAGATGGTGTTGGTGGGATTCGAACCGAGGTCCTCTCCCACCACTCAGTCCCCATGCTACCAACTGAGGCACCACCATTTTTTTTTCTTCCTTTGCACGACACGCACCGAACTCTTAACACTTTAACGAAACTCTGCTGGAGGGCAATTAGAGTTGTGGGTCAAATTAAGTCCTATTGAAATCAAATTCAAAATAGTTCTAGATTTAAAAGTTTGTTAATATTTTTTTTTTAATAAGATTCCTTATTTATTTATTTATTTCCTTGATTATAAGTTTATCTATATATCTTTATTTTATATATCTATCGATCGATCTATCCAATCTATTTATCTTATCCATCCATCTATCCAATCTATTTGTCTTATCCATCCATCCATCTATTTATCTATTCAACTACCGTTTGAATTGGTCAAACCCTCCATATTATATTTCTTACGCTCAAAGTAAAAGCATCATTGATAAATTCCTCCAAAATTTTATTCGACCTAATAAATTCTCAAGTGTAACCACTCAATTTTGTCGTCACATACCAAAAAATAAATAAATAATATATATATATGGGGAAGGTTATACTGACAACCTTTTTTCTTTACAACCTCTTACAACCATATCTTATCACCGTTGATTTTTGTCAATCAACGGTTATCATTTTAGCAAATTAAACTAGTTAATTAATTATTAATTCACAATAAATGATAATCGTTGATTGACGGAAATCAACGGTGATAAGATATGGTTGTAAAGAAAAAAAGTTGTAAGTATAACCTTTCTCTATGTATATATATTTTGTTATAAATAATTTGTTGGTTGTCCATATCCGTTATGACTGTTGGAGATATTATGACCGTTAGAGAATAATGTCAGTTGTTGTAACATTTATGTTTCCCAAGCCTAAAAATAAGGCATCATTGTAGTATGACAAGATAATAAAAATACTTTTCTTGTATCTCTCTTATCTATTGTCTTCTAGTTCTTATTTATTTTACAACATATATATATATAAAGCAAAATTTATTTAGTAGATTTCCTTATTTTACCTAGTCTCTCAGTCTTTTTTATTAGTATTATTTCTATTTTATTTTTTTAGTTGCAAAGCAAAAAAAAAAAGTAACAAAAAATAGAAGTCATCATATTCTTTAGTTGTAACAATAACCCCCTTATGTGGGTTTGACTTTTGTTGTACATGATAGTTTAAAATAGTAGTATAGAAGTCTCACATCGTGTATATCTGTTTGTATTTTAATTCTTTTTAGTTATATAATAGACTTCGCTGTGTAGTTGATACACACAGTATTGTTTTCAAATGTTCCTCTCTTCTTTCTCGGTATTCAACATGGTATCAAGAGCCTAAGGAACGTTTGATTTTTTTCGATGAACCCACTGTTCATCGTATTTTACAAATTTTTTCCCGGAACTGTCTCGTTGTCAGTTTCCGGGCAATTTTTCTTCCGCTTCACACTTCTGTACCGTCAACCACCACCGTACGGTGGAATTTTCAGGCACGCAGCCTACCGCTGTGATCGTCTTGACAACATGGTCACACTAGCACCGGTCGCTCCCTCAAACGACGTTCCGTGCGCTCTCACGCGCACGTGCAAGTTTCAGCACCCTCCTCCAACCGGCGGCGCGTGGAGGCGTGTGCAGCCTCCGTTCCGGCCGCGGCTGGTTGCGATTTTTTCGTGTTGCTGAGACGATTCTGGATCCGATCTTGTTTTTCTGTTTCGACATCTATTTGCGTTGACGCACAGATCCCTCTTCTACCGGTTAGTTGTGTGATTGTTCTTTTTGAGTTTTTTTTCTCTACTCTTGATTATGGACTCTCCTGTCTCCAATGTTTCTGAGTCTCCGGCTGGTAATAAGTCTGAGAAGCAACCATCAGGTCCTACTACATCCATTGCTCCCACTGGTAATTCTTTTGCTGGAATCTCTTAGTTGCACTCTATAGGCCCTTGGACTCTTGATTCTGGGGCTTCTGATCACATTTCTGGTAATAAGTCCTTATTCACTTCCCTTTGTACTACTGGTTCTTTTCCCACTATTACTATGGCCAATGGGTCTCTGGTCCAATCACGGGGTATTGGCATGGTTCTTCTTTTACCTAATTTATCTCTGGATCATGTTCTCCATGTTCTAGATTCTCCTTTTAACTTACTTTCTATTATTCGTTTGACAAAATCCATTGACTGTGTTGTTTCTTTTACTAAAACCTCTGTCATCTTTCAGGATCGGAGTTCGGGGAAGGAGATTATCAAAGGATGTGAGTCTCAGGGCCTCTATCAACTATTTCCCTCTTCTTCAGCCTGCTCCACTGTGGACTCTCCTCTTACTATACATGCTCGTCTGGGCCATCCTAGTCTTACAAAGCTTCAGAAGATAGTTCCACATTATCTTCTCTTTCTAAATTAAATTGTGAGTCTTGTCAGTATGGGAAACATACTCGTATTACGTTCCCAAGTCGTCTTAGTCGTCAAGCTGTTTCTCCTTTTTCTGTGGTCTACTCTGATATTTGGGGACCAAGTCGTCATTCTTCTACTTTAGGGTTTAAGTATTTTGTTACTTTTATTGATGATTATTCCAGGTGTACTTGGTTATTTTTAATGAAAAATCGGTCTGAGTTATTTTCTATTTTTCAGTTATTTTACAATGAAATAAAAACTCAATTTGGTATTCCTATTCGTACTTTTCGTAGTGATAATGCATGTGAGTACTTATCTCATCAATTTCAACAATTCTTTTCATCTCATGGCATTCTCCATCAAACATCTTGCCCTCATACACCTCAACAAAATGGTGTAGCCGAGCGCAAGAATCGCCATCTGGTTGAAACCACTCGTGCCTTGTTAATTGATGGTAATGTTCCATACATATTCTGGGGTGATGCTATACGTACTGCCTGCTATCTCATTAATCGCATGCCATCATCTGTTCTCAATCATAAGGTACCTCACTCTATTTTATTTCCCCATCAAACTTTATATCCTTTAACTCCACATGTGTTTGGTTCTACGTGTTTTGTTCATCATCTTGGTCCAGGTTTGGATAAATTAGCTCCCAAGTCTCATAAATGTGTTTTTCTGGGTTATTCTCGGTCTCAGAAGGGTTACCGTTGCTACTCTCCCACTTTACGTCGATACTTTATCTCGGCGGATGTCTCCTTTTTTGAATCAGTTCCATTTTTTGGATCCTCTACTACTCCTGTGGATACTGATTCTGTACAGTCATCCTTCCTAAGTGACCTTCTTTACCTTCCGCCTTTACCCATCCATGTTTCTGACTCTCCTTCTATCACCTCTTCTGCTGATGAGATCGAGCCTAGTTCGTCAGATGTATCTGTGGACTCACATTCAACTGCATCTCCTCCCACGGCTTCGGTCCCACCTTCGGATAGTGACCTTCCCATTGCTCTTCGTAAGGGTACTCATGATACTCGCCCTCCGGCCAGGTATACAGCCAATCTGAGTTATCATCGTCTTTCTCCATCATATTTTGCTTGCCTTTCCTCTTTGTCCTCTGTATCTGTCCCTAAGACTACAGGTGATGCACTTTCACATTCGGGATGAAGACAAGCTATGATTGATGAAATGAGTGCTCTTCATCATAACGGCACATGGGATCTGGTACCTCTTCCTTCTGGAAAATCTGTGGTTGGTTGCCGATGGATTTATGCTGTTAAGGTTGGACCTGATGGTCAAGTGGATTGTCTTAAAGCTAGTTTGGAGGCGAAGGGTTTCACTTAGGTCTTTGGCTTGGATTTTATTGATACTTTTTCTCCTATGGTGAAAATGTCTACTGTTCGCCTTTTTATTGCCATGGCTGCTATTCGCCATTAGCCTCTCTACCAACTGGATATCAAGAATGCTTTTCTTCATGGTGATCTTGAGGAAGAAATTTATATGGAGCAACCTCCTTGATTTGTTGCTCAAGGGGAGTCAGGACTTGTTTGTCGTCTTCGTAAGTCTTTCTATGGTCTCAAATAATCTCCAAGAGCTTGGTTTGGTAATTTAGCAGTGTTGTTCAACAATTTGGCATGACTCGGAGTGCAGCTGATCATTCTATCTTTTATCGTCATTCTGCTTCTGGTTCTGTTTATCTGGTGGTATATGTGGATTATATTGTCATCACAGGCAGTGATCGGCATGAGATCACTCGATTGAAACAACACTTATGTCATCATTTTCAGACTAAGGATCTTGGGAAACTTTGATACTTCTTAGGAATCGAGGTGGCCCAATCTAAAGCTGGTGTTGTGATATCTCAGAGGAAATATGCTCTGGATATTCTTGAAGAAACTGCTCTGTTAAATTCAAAGTCTGTTGATACTCCTATGGATCCAAGCATCAAGCTTCTACCAAATCAGGGGGAGCCCTTTTCAGATCCTGAGCAGTATAGAAGATTGGTTGGAAAATTGAACTACCTCACAGTCACTCGGCCTGATATTTCCTTTGCAGTTAGTGTTGTCAGTCAATTTCTCAATTCTCCATGTCAAGAACATTGGAATGCAGTCATTCGTATTCTTAAGTATATCAAGGCATCTCCAGGGAAAGGCCTTGAATATGAAGATAAAGGTCATGATCAAGTGGTTGGGTACTGTGATGCTGATTGGGCTGGTTGTCCAGCTGATAGGAGATCTACTTCTGGGTATTGTGTCTTTGTTGGAAGCAACTTGATTTCCTGGAAAAGTAAGAAACAAAGCGTAGTAGCCAGATCAAGTGCTGAAGCAGAATATCGCTCCATGGCGACTACTACTTGCAAGCTTATTTGGCTTAAACAACTTCTCAGAGAGCTTAAGTTTGGAGACACTAGACAAGCAACTCTCATTTGTGATAATCAAGCAGCTCTACACATTTCATCAAATCCAGTGTTTCATGAAAGAACCAAACATATTGAAATAGATTGTCACTTTGTTCGAGAAAAGATTCTTGCTGGTGGGATTAAAACTAGCTTTGTACCCTCTAATGAGCAATTAGCAGAAGTGTTTACAAAATCTTTGAGGGGCCCTCGAATAGAGTTTATTTGTAACAAGCTTGGTGCATATGACCTATACGCTCCAGCTTGAGGGGGAGTGTTGTAAATGATAGTTTAGAATAGTAGTATAGAAGTCCCACATCGTGTATATATGTTTGTATTTTCTTTCTTTTTAGTTATATAATAGACTTCGCTGTGTAGTCGATACACACAGTATTATTTTCAAATGTTCCTCTCTTCTCTCTCGGTATTCAACAACTTTGATCAACCGTCCTCCCTCTCACCGCTCTTGTCAATCAAGTTGGATTGTTTTCAGATAATCCCACGTGAGCAGCGTTCAGGAAATACCATGAAATACCGAAAGAAAAGAGAGTTTTTTTAAATGGTGCTAGAGATTTCTAAAAAAACAGAAAATTTCACTGAGAGAAGTGTCGAACTCGAAAGGAAAGGAAAGGAAAGGATTCAGAAAGAAAAGATTAGAATAGAAAGAAAACTTTGAGGGCAGTTAGTATTTTCGGTTCTCATTGGACGAGTCATAAAAGTTTCGAGGAGGAGCAAAGAGGTAAGATTTTAAACCCATGTGCTTATGCATTTAGTCTCCGGGGTTGGTTGTTTGGTACCAATATTGCTCTATGGTTACATTTGCAGTACTTTTCCATTCTGACCAGTTAGTTCACTTGGAGATGTTTGTGATACTGTCTTTCATGCTCGACTATTTTTTTATGCATTTAGTTTGAATTTTTATTCTTAAAAGTTCATTTGGGCTGATTAGATTTTATTTATTTGTTTATTTTCATCTTTTGTTTCTTTCGAGTGGGTTTAATTTAAAATTTGAATAATTGTCCATAAATGCTCTTCAAGTCTGATTGATAACTTTTCTCTCTAGATAAGTTGGATGTTCAAATATTGATTTTGAATCTTCCAAAAAAAAAAATGCTGAATAATGAGGAGATTTGGCTAATAAGAATAAATGATGAGACAAGGAGGATCTTGCTGAAGTTCATCATGTTTTCTTATATTGCTTTATTATTTAGTTATTTGACCCTTTTCATGGATATGATTTGCACGTTACCTATCAAGAATAATATGTCTTTGTGTATATCAAAATTATTTTTTACACACAAACTCATGTATTGGTCATTATTTTTGATGAATTTAAAATGAACCAAAAAAATAAAGGACGTGACTGCATATATGATTAAGTTGTTTTGATATACTTAGAATATTTGAATTTCTTTAGCCTAATAGACTTTCATATTTATATAGTATTCATTGGAAATTCATGATTCAGTTATTTAATTATTACTGTTGGAATAAAAGATTCTATTAGGATATCTACACTGATAGTCTTTGATTAGCTTTTGTTAGCCTTTAATGTTACGTGTTGTTGCTTTACTGTTACGTGCATTTAGGATGCAGTTCTGATATGCTGTTTAGTAATAGCCTCACTTATTTAAGTTGTAACGTTTTATTTAAGTTGTAACATTTTGTTTATGATGCAGTTTTGATATGCTGTTTAGTAACAGCCTCACTTATTTAAGTTGTAACATTTTGTACATTTGAACTTAAGGAAAATGTTATCAATTTAACATGGTATCAGAGCGATCCTTCCATGAAAACTTCCACAAATTTCAAACTCTGACAGTGTAAGCAAAAGCTCCGTTCCATTCAAAAATGACCAACACCAGTAGCATTGGGTTGAAGCCATCAGACCCTGGATCACCATTCTATATAGCCGGATCAGATAGTCCAGGGATTATCTTGACAACTGTTATGCTTCATGGAGAGGCAAACTATGACAATTGGGCAAAACACATGAAAAATTCCCTGAAAGCGAAAAATAAAATCGGTTTTGTTGATGGATCAGTGAAGAAACCAGACAAAGCGAAGGTTGAAGAATGGCGCGCTTGGGAGATGTGCAATTCTATGATCAACGGATGTATACACAACACCATCGATCAAAAATTACAGCCATTCATTCAGTGTTTTGATGAGGTAAAAGACCTATGAGATGACTTAAAGGAGCGATATGCAATAGAGAATTTTACTCGGCAATATCAACTCAAAGCTGGTCTTGCCAACGTCCAACAACATGGCAGCTGTAACAGCCCGTTACGTACCGGTATTGTTAACATTGATTATGATATTAAGCGCAGTTACAATCACAGTAATTGGGTTAATTAAATTACGGGCAACTTTTTTTCTTTTATCATATTCCTTTTCTTATCAATAGCCTTTTTCCGTAATCAATTAATACAACACTATAATTGTAAATGCAATACGCGGAAGCATTTAGCTTAATCAACAACACTAATCTTTCTTTTTATCCAACTCATTTAAACCCATCAACTTATTTTCTTTTCTTACCAAGTTCTAGCCCTTTACATAAGCTACGCGTGGTTTCAAACCACGAATCATTTGGAGTTCTACCCATCAAGTTAACTCCCCTTCTTTTAGTCCAGAAAAACATGAATTTTCAAAATTTTCACTGTGGTAATCGATTACCAGTGGGTGGTAATCGATTACCACCTGTCAAAAATGAGGCAGTAGCCAAATTTTGACCTCCTCTGTTCTGGTAATCGATTACCAACTTTGGGTAATCGATTACCTCACATGGTAATCGATTACCAAAGCTCAGTAATCGATTACCAGTGAAGACAGTAGCCAATTTTCGTCCCCTGTTGCATGGTAATCGATTACCATGCTTGGGTAATCGATTACTATGCAGCAAAAGTGACAGATTACAGCATTTTAAGCTCCAAAAAGGTTGTGTAATCCATCCCAAACACCTAAGTACTCCACACGACACTTAAACATACTCTAATGTAGGCACTAGGCCCTTCAAACATGCATTTTCATTCAATTATGCATCAATTACAAAGTCTTTAATATAATGGCCATTTTACATCCAAATTGAACCATTTTACAACATATTTGCCAAGGCTTCAATTACAATGAATGTGGCAATGGACAAGTCCCATGCTCACTTAATTATACAATGGATACTAAGTCATACATATACATCAATTTGAAAGACTTAACAAGTAGTCATGAACATACAAGCATGACATTTTCAACATGCACAAGTTCATGGCCTAAGTCTAAAGCATAAAACATATGCAAGATGTGTCTCAACCAAGTCCTCAACATGCTGTGCCTCCAATATGCACCTCATGCTCCACTCTTCCAGGCTCAACCTGACCTGAAATGATGCCCCAAAACACGGGGTGAGATATATAAATATATCTCAGTAAACCAAGGGCCCTGGAGGTTTCTCCACCCCATGGCTCACTCAATGTGCAAATATAACATCATATAATATGCAAGCAATACAATATCACCCACCAACTGGAGATAACCCGAGAACATCCACGCATGGATTCATGTTCAAGGACTCCATCATATAACTCCCGAGACAATCCTGGCGCCTCTCCCATGGTTGAGAAGACTCCATGGCAATACCCAACCGGAACTCCTCATGAGCCCTATCCGGCGGACGTCCCCCGTTTGGATCATCCTGGTGTCGCTCCCAGAGTCGACCCCATGGCACATTCCAACTGGCATTCTCACTCAGGATGAACCCATCGGATGTCCAAACCAACACACGTCAACTGGCCAGTGACCAAACAATTTTTCACAAAATCCAAGCAATATGCATACAAGCACACAATCACACAATGACATAAGCACATAATCCAACCACAACCATCCACTAGGTGTGGTGGAGCACACAAGGGCTAAACCCCAGTTCCAAAGGTTACCTCAACACCGAGCCCATGCTCCATACGTAAGCTCCAAGCTTACCCGCTTCCAAAGCGTCCAAAAGAGGCAACCTAGATAATCCACAACATGATTATCAAACCATTTCCAAATCAATCATTTAATCTCAAATAATCATTCATTTTACTTCAATCTCTTTTATAGATCAAATTACCAAAGACATCATGAATCACACATTCTTTCTTCTCATTCCACTATATCACACTATACCATGATCCAATTAAACATCATTTTATATCGTACCACATCAAATTCACAACTTTTACATCATTTTTCCTCACTTTTCATCATAATTCGGATTCTTCAAAAAGGTATGCCCCAAGGCTTTTCAATTCATTTCAACACTCATACTAATCATGTAATCATATTATCAACCTATACCAATGGTCCACCATTAAATTATTCAATTACATCACTTACCCATTTTCATGAAATTTCCACAAATTTTTCCTAAGTTAAAAACCTAACTTTTTCACCAAAAATTATCATAGCATTTCTAGCTTACAAGCATGATTCTAGAGCCTTTTCATCTAATAGCATTTTTCCATTTGAGCTCTCTATCATCACACATCTAAGATTAAAGATTCAAAGCATAATTTCTAGATCTACAAAATCAACCACAAAAATACCATAAATATACTCACCATCAAGTGTAGGAACACCACCAAGGCTCCATCAATCCAAAGGAGATCCAAAAGCTCCAAAAACTCCAAGAACATCTAAGGGGTCAGATCTGAGTTTGTCCAAAACGCAGCTATGGAGGTGGTTTCATGGCTTAAGAGTACCACCAATGGCTTTAGAAGGTTGTTTACAATAGATTTCAACACCAAAATCAAGTGATTTGGTGAAGAATAGAGAAAATGGTGAAAAGGAGAAGGATTTGGTGTTTTTGTTCTTCACCTCCAGGAGGAAACGCGCACGGGAGAAGAAAAGAGGAAAGAAAGAAGAAGAAAAAGGGTGGGGGCTAAGTGACTTTGGTCACACGGGTCCCACACGCGGTCTAACTTTAACTCAGATAAAAATTCTGATCATAAATTCTTAATCTACATATTTTTCCAGTCCACGTCATATTTTTATTTCCTCAAAATATTGATAAAAATTTCACACTTATCGGTACACTCATAGCGCAGTATCTTTCACTTAAAAAGTCACTATTCATCACTTTTTCACAATTTTGCCTATTCACTCAATTTTCCGTCCTGATTCCATTTCCAGCATTATTTTTGCCATATTAAATCTCTAACTCCATTTCCATGCCTCGGTTCACGTCTTTGGCAAATTACCATTTTGCCCTTTTAGCCCATTTTGGCCCTAATTCTCGGATTTTCACTAATCCTTCCCTTTTAAACCCATATTTTATCACATAAATTCACATTTAATTTTCCGAGGTGTTATATTCACCCCACCTTTTAGGAATTTTGTCCGCAAAATCAACTATGCACATATGCTAACTCGGGATACAGCCAGAGAATCTCAGTCCCCCGTACCCAAGAAGCTCCATCAGTGCGCGGACACCAAAATAATTGTTTACATTTCTATCTTTTGGCTTTTCAGCCACATTTCACAATGGTCTTGCCTTTCAAAGGCCCAATGGGAGACTTCAAGTCCTTCCCAATCTCAATCTCAACCGGTGACACCACATGTGAACAACCGGAGCGCACCATACAGTTGTGCACTTTCTCTGCTTTACCAAGCCAATTGCTTTTAATTTCTTTTCAGTTTCATTTCACAAGTCCGGCTACCTCACACATATAGCCCATAATTTCTCTTGGCAGGTTTTCCCACCTAATTAACATATCCACAACTATACCTAGAGGATCATACCACATTCTGTCCAATCGGTGCCACACAGGCAACTATTTCTTTCTGACACAATACAGCCATAATTATCCTTCTTTGAATTTTATTTCTACGGAGTAACAACTCTCGTCATCAATTGCTCCACATTTCTTATTCCACCTCAAACACTATTATGGAATCTCACAGCCTCTCAGTGCAACTCACCGGGTAGTCATCTAATTCCCGCTCGCTATACTTTTATTTTCTGAGGGGCAATTCCCATTTTTGGCACTTAGCCACCACTCGTATATACCCACTTTTCTTTTCTCATGTTCTTAACCTACAACATGCAATTTCACCTCTGCACTTATCTTTAACAAGCACCATCTCTGTGCTAAACTTTTGAATCCAACCCTACAGGTTTACCAACTTTCGCCAAAACACAACGGCGGATTACTTCCTCAAGACATTTAACTGGTACTCAATGGACCACACATTACAATTCATACATTACATCGGTCCCTTCAAAGCTTTCAACCATAAATTCACTCATAAATTTTCATACATTAAATCATACTTACAACTTCAACTAATCATATCAAAATTTAACATATAGTTCATCATTGATTTCTCACATGAAAGGCAACATGTCTAAGATTTCCACTAACAACTTTCTTTAATTACCGTTCCATACTCATTTATCAATTCCACATGTATTTCCTTCCATACACCTCACCTTCATTATCATTTCATTCAACCTGTATGTATTACTCCAAGGTCACATATCATCTTTCTCTCGTAACTGTCCCTTCACATAGGGATTTTCAAAGCCTATCTATCATGCCTCAAGGACTAAACCCATCACTATCATTACTTCCACAATTCCATATTGGCTATTACACAAGTCTCTCGGATCATTCAAAGTACTGCTAGCACACTCAATCAGATATCTTGGTACCTAGTCAAGAACAACATCAACATTGTGTATTTTCAACACATCACTCACAATAATTTTGCATCTATACTACTCCATCAATGACTCTACCACTAGGGTAAAGATATCGACCTTTTATTTCACCAAATACCATTCGATTTAATATCTAGTGTCACACCTTCATCATAATTAATCACTTATTGCAATCATTGGCCACTTTGGCCACCACCTTAGCTTAACATCTCACCATCACAAACCTTTCCATAAAACTTTGACTCAATCCATCAATACTAATCAACTTTCCATTCCCTTCACATAGGGTGACAATCCAATAATTCATTCCACAACTTCCGTAAAACCACAATTCATACTACCACACTTGGTATACACTCATGCACATCTCCGAATGCTCAATTTCATAATTCAAACTGCCATCTCATGGCACCTCTCACATTTCATCATATTAGGCATATTACTGTTCACTTACAGTTATCCAAAATTCACCTCTTGCGTTCCTCACAAGATACAATTCTCTAATGCAATGGGTAAGAACATCCTTAGGTTTAACCCCTCGAGCTCTTGCTGTCCTAAGGGCCCCAGGTGCAATGCCCCACCAATCAGAGAATCTGTCCTTATAATTCACGCAAGAAGAGGTAACATGCCAACGGCTGTACTAACAGTCCAACTAACTCAAGGTTCTACCTCACACTACATTACTTATACAAGATAATAATAATCTCCGGGAACATAATCCATACGGAGATAGCCACACAGATAAACACATTCACATCAAATCCGTATATAACGGCAAACAGATTCTTATATAGATACATAATGGTATACTAGTTCTATCCTACTTTTGCACCGTCCACTATAATTTTCCAATATGGTTCTTTTCTCAACATTCTACTCATTTCACTTGGCTAGTCATTAGTCTTAGTCCGTAGCATAATCATCCTCACATGATTCCAACATCTTTATCATATTTTGGCTCAAAATTTTCAATTCATAACAGTACCCATGTTCGGTACAGTCTTAATCCATTGTCCATCATGACTTATAGCAACCATACTCAACACTGTAGAAGATCCACTTCATTAAACTGACATCACTTTTTCTCTCAATATTTCAATATGACACCGAGGGTGCCATCATTTAACAGTCCATGCATTCTGCGCATCGCGACCACCAGATAAATTCCAACTTCGAGCAGCGCTCGCCTGGGACTTCCAAGAGCAACAGCTCTTAGGATTCCATCCACAAAGGGAAACCCAGGACAATATTTATTGTCACATTATTATCCACCTGTGTGCCATGGTATAGCTTGCACACCGGGACTCCATCATGAATCCCATACCACAATGAGCATCTAATGACACTCCAAAGAGACAATCTCTTCACATTTCCCATCATAGGGAATTTCCATTTCATCATTGTTCTTTTACCAAAAATAATTTTTTTTTCATTACAACACACATATAAATCTAGGCACCCCGGCCTTCACAACACATATATATACATATATACATACTAGCACTTAGCCATCACAGGATTACTATCCACATATAATTAGGCCCCATCCTCAAATTTCAATGCTCCACAACATTATGGAAGCATATTAGTATAATGGATACACCACACTCAGCTATGTTTTATCACTCCATATTTGTTAAGTCCAACCATCAATATATTATGAACCTTCATACTTTCAATCAAATTCATTCAATGCCTTACATGGCAATTTCCTCAACTTCTTATATTTTACTTTTTATCCATATGATATCCTCACTTACATTCAGCCAATCACCAAATCATCATGGACTAAAGTCCCAATTTGGGAAGACTTACCAACATCATCACCATAATATCAATTCAAATCAATCACACTTACTCACCACAAGACCACATTCAACTATGGTCGCATTCTACCCCAAAATGGTTATACTTCTTATATCAATTCATTCTCACTAAGTCCTCAATGACAGTATCACAATTTATTCTCACTAATTCCTCAATTATGCCAAATTCACTTACTAACATATCTTTCTGTGGAGCAGTCAACACTGCACCCACCACCTTAGCCTAAAGACTGGCATTGGTGCTCCAGGGTTGTCACGAAGGCATCTTATACTGATCACACATTGAACACGAAGAAACGGGTTGATCAGGCCCAAACTAAGGAATCACATGTGTACCAGTCAATAAGAGTCTACGTACAACTATACAACACTCACCTCAATTACACAATCATCAGAGTTCCCTAAAGAAACTGCTCTGATACCATAAAATGTAACAGCCCGTTACGTACCGGTATTGTTAACATTGATTATGATATTAAGCGCAGTTACAATCACAGTAATTGGGTTAATTAAATTACGGGCAACTTTTTTTCTTTTATCATATTCCTTTTCTTATCAATAGCCTTTTTCCGTAATCAATTAAAACAACACTATAATTGTAAATGCAAAACGCGGAAGCATTTAGCTTAATCAACAACACTTATCTTTCTTTTTATCCAACTCATTTAAACCCATCAACTTATTTTCTTTTCTTACCAAGTTCCAGCCCTTTACATAAGCTACGCGTGATTTCAAACCACAAATCATTTGGAGTTCTACCCATCAAGTTAACTCCCCTTCTTTTAGTCCAGAAAAACATGAATTTTCAAAATTTTCACTGTGGTAATCGATTACCAGTGGGTGGTAATCGATTACCACCTGTCAAAAATGAGGCAGTAGCCAAATTTTGACCTCCTCTGTTCTGGTAATCGATTACCAACTTTGGGTAATCGATTACCTCACATGGTAATCGATTACCAAAGCTCAGTAATCGATTACCAGTGAAGACAGTAGCCAATTTTTGTCCCCTGTTGCATGGTAATCGATTACTATGCAGAAAAAGTGACAGATTACAGCATTTTAAGCCCAAAAAGGGTTGTGTAATCCATCCCAAACACCTAAATACTCCACACGACACTTAAACATACTCTAATGTAGGCACTAGGCCCTTCAAACATGCATTTTCATTCAATTATGCATCAATTACAAAGTCTTTAATATAATGGCCATTTTACATCCAAATTGAACCATTTTACAACATATTTGCCAAGGCTTCAATTACAATGAATGTGGCAATGGACAAGTCCCATGCTCACTTAATTATACAATGGATACTAAGTCATACATATACATCAATTTGAAAGACTTAACAAGTAGTCATGAACATACAAGCATGGCATTTTCAACATGCACAAGTTCATGGCCTAAGTCTAAAGCATAAAACATATGCAAGATGTGTCTCAACCAAGTCCTCAACATGCTGTGCCTCCAATATGCACCTCATGCTCCACTCTTCCAGGCTCAACCTGACCTGAAATGATGCCCCAAAACACGGGGTGAGATATATAAATATATCTCAGTAAACCAAGGGCCCAGGAGGTTTCTCCACCCCATGGCTCACTCAATGTGCAAATATAACATCATATAATATGCAAGCAATACAATATCACCCACCAACTGGAGACAACCCGAGAACATCCACGCATGGATTCATGTTCAAGGACTCCATCATATAACTCCCGAGACAATCCTGGCGCCTCTCCCATGGTTGAGAAGACTCCATGGCAATACCCAACCGGAACTCCTCATGAGCCCTATCCGGCGACGTCCCCCGTTTGGATCATCCTGGTGTCGCTCCCAGAGTCGACCCCATGGCTCATTCCAACTGGCATTCTCACTCAGGATGAACCCAGCGGATGTCCAAACCAACACACGTCAACTGGCCAGTGACCAAACAATTTTTCACAAAATCCAAGCAATATGCATACAAGCACACAATCACACAATGCCATAAGCACATAATCCAACCACAACCATCCACTAGGTGTGGTGGAGCACACAAGGGCTAAACCCCAGTTCCAAAGGTTACCTCAACACCGAGCCCATGCTCCAAACGTAAGCTCCAAGCTTACCCACTTCCAAAGCGTCCAAAAGAGGCAACCTAGATAATCCACAACATGATTATCAAACCATTTCCAAATCAATCATTTAATCTCAAATAATCATTCATTTTACTTCAATCTCTTTTATAGATCAAATTACCAAAGACATCATGAATCACACATTCTTTCTTCTCATTCCACTATATCACACTATACCATCATCCAATTAAACATCATTTTATATCGTACCACATCAAATTCACAACTTTTACATCATTTTTCCTCACTTTTCATCATAATTCGGATTCTTCAAAAAGGTATGCCCCAAGGCTTTTCAATTCATTTCAACACTCATACTAATCATGTAATCATATTATCAACCTATACCAATGGTCCACCATTCAATTATTCAATTACATCACTTACCCATTTTCATGAAATTTCCACAAATTTTTCCTAAGTTAAAAACCTAACTTTTTCACCAAAAATTATCATAGCATTTCTAGCTTACAAGCATGATTCTAGAGCCTTTTCATCTAATAGCATTTTTCCATTTGAGCTCTCTATCATCACACATCTAAGATTAAAGATTCAAAGCATAATTTCTAGATCTACAAAATGACCACAAAAATACCATAAATATACTCACCATCAAGTGTAGGAACACCACCAAGGCTCCATCAATCCAAAGGAGATCCAAAAACTCCAAAAACTCCAAGAACATCTAAGGGGTCGGATCTGAGTTTGTCCAAAACGCAGCAATGGAGGTGGTTTCATGGCTTAAGAGTACCACCAATGGCTTTAGAAGGTTGTTTACAATAGATTTCAACACCAAAATCAAGTGATTTGGTGAAGAATAGAGAAAATGGTGAAAAGGAGAAGGATTTGGTGTTTTTGTTCTTCACCTCCAGGAGGAAACGCGCACGGGAGAAGAAAAGAGGAAAGAAAAGAAGAAGAAAAAAGGGTGGTAATGTGCAAGTGATTCTTGGTGACACGGGCTTGATATGTGGTTGAACTTTAACTCCG
>JAVKPL010010697.1:0-45749 GCA_032173675.1 Gastrolobium villosum
GATTCCGTAGAAAATGGATGAATCAAATAAATGCAAAAGAAATTGATATTATGAAGTTTTTTGACGAAAATGGATTCCGTCGAAAATGGATGAATAAAATAAATGCAAAAGAAATGGACTTTATGAAGTTTTTCGACGAAAATGGATTTCGTCGAAGATCTTTGAAGGAAAACGAATTCCGTCTAAAACGGATGAATAAAATAAATTGCAAAAGAAATTCTTTTTGTGAAGTTTTTCGATGGAAAAAGAATTTCGTCGAAAACTGGTGAATAAAGTAAATGCAAAAGAAATTGATTTTGTGAAGTTTTTCGACGGAAAATGGATTCCGTCGAAAACTGATGAATAAAATAAATGCAAATGAAATTGATTTTGTGAAGTTTTTCGACGGAAAATGGATTCCGTCGAAGATTTTTGATGGAAAATGAATTCCGTCGAAAATGGATGAATAAAATAAATGCAAAAGAAATTGATTTTGTGAAGTTTTTTTACGGAAAACGGATTCCGTCGAAAATGGATGAATAAAATAAATGCAAAAGAAATGGATATTGTGAAGTTTTTTGACGGAAAACGAGTTCCGTCGAAAATGGATGAATAAAATAAATGCAATATAAATGGATTTTGTGAAGTTTTTCGACGGAAAAGCAATTTCGTCGAAAACGGATTAATAAAATAAATGCAAAAAAAATTGATTTTGTGAAGTTTTTCGACAAAAAATGAATTCCGTCGAAGATTTTTGACGGAAAATGAATTCCGTCGAAAATGGATGAATAAAATAAATGCAAAAGAAATTGATTTTGTGAAGTTTTTTGACGGAAAACGGATTCCGTAGAAAATGGATGAATAAAATAAATGCAAAAGAAATTGATATTGTGAAGTTTTTTGACGAAAACGGATTCCGTCGAAAATGGAAGAATAAAATAAATGCAAAAGAAATGGATTTTGTGAAGTTTTTCGACGAAAATGGATTTCGTCGAAGATTTTTGAAGGAAAACGAATTCCGTCTAAAACAGATGAATAAAATAAATTGCAAAAGAAATTATTTTTGTGAAGTTTTTCGACGGAAAAAGAATTTCGTCGAAAACTGGTGAATAAAATAAATGCAAAAGAAATTGATTTTGTGAAGTTTTTCGACGGAAAATGGATTCCGTCGAAAACTGATAAATAAAATAAATGCAAAAGAAATTGATTTTGTGAAGTCTTTCGACGAAAAATGGATTCCATAGAAGATTTTTGACGGAAAATGAATTCCGTCGAAAATGGATGAATAAAATAAATGCAAAAGAAATTGATTTTGTGAAGTTTTTTGACGGAAAACGGATTTCGTAGAAAATGGATGAATAAAATAAATGCAAAAGAAATTGATATTGTGAAGTTTTTTGACGAAAACGGATTCCGTCGAAAACGGATGAATAAAATAAATGCAAAAGAAATGGACTTTGTGAAGTTTTTCGACGAAAATTGATTTCGTCGAAGATTTTTGAAGGAAAACGAATTCCGTCTAAAACAGATGAATAAAATAAATTGCAAAAGAAATTCTTTTTGTGAAGTTTTTCGACGGAAAAAGAATTTCATCGAAAACTGGTGAATAAAATAAATGCAAAAGAAATTGATTTTGTGAAGTTTTTCGACGGAAAATGGATTCCGTCGAAAACTGATGAATAAAATAAATGCAAAAGAAATTGATTTTGTGAAGTTTTTCGACTGAAAATGGATTTCGTCGAAGATTTTTGACGGAAAATGAATTCCATCGAAAACGGATGAATAAAATAAATGTAAAAGAAATTGATTTTGTGAATTTTTTTTTACGGAAAACGGATTCCGTCGAAAATGGATGAATAAAATAAATGCAAAAGAAATTGATATTGTGAAGTTTTTTGACGGAAAACGAGTTCCGTCGAAAATGGATGAATAAAATAAATGCAAAAGAAATTGATTTTGTGAAGTTTTTCGACGGAAATAGAATTTTGTCGAAAACTGATGAAAAAAATAAATGCAAAAGAAATTGATTTTGTGAAGTTTTTCGACGGAAAATGGATTCCGTCGAAAACTGATGAATAAAATAAATGCAAAAGAAATTGATTTTGTGAAGTTTTTCGATGGAAAATGGATTCCGTCGAAAACTGACGAATAAAATAAATGCAAAAGAAATTGATTTTGTGAAGTTTTTCGATGGAAAATGAATTCTGACGAAAACTGATGAATAAAATAAATGCAAAAGAAATTGATTTTGTGAAGTTTTTCGACGGAAAAAGAATTTTGTCGAAAACTGATGAATAAAATAAATGCAAAAGAAATTGATTTTGTGAAGTTTTTCGACGGAAAATGGATTCCGTCGAAAACTGATGAATAAAATAAATGAAAAATAAATTGATTTTGTGAAGTTTTTCGATGGAAAATGGATTCCGTCGAAAATTGACGAATAAAATAAATGCAAAAGAAATTGATTTTGTGAAGTTTTTTGACGGAAAACGGATTTCGATGAAAACTGATGAATAAAATAAATGCAAAAGAAATTGATATTGTGAAGTTTTTCGATGGAAAATGGATTCCGTCGAAAATTGATGAATAAAATAAATGCAAAAGAAATTGATTTTGTGAAGTTTTTTGACGGAAAACGGATTTCGTCGAAAACTGATGAATAAAATAAATGCAAAAGAAATTGATATTGTGAAGTTTTTCGACGGAAAATGGATACCGTCGAAAATGGATGAATAAAATAAATGCAAAAGAAATTGATTTTGTGAAGTTTTTCGACGGAAAATGGATTCCGTCGAAGTTTTTTGATGGAAAATGTATTCCGTCGAAAATGGATGAATAAAATTAATGCAAAAGAAATTGATTTTGTGAAGTTTTTCGACGGAAAAAGAATTTCGACGAAAACTGATGAATAAAATAAATGCAAAAGAAATTGATTTTGTGAAGTTTTTCGACGGAAAATGGATTCCGTCGAAAACTGATGAATAAAATAAATGCAAAAGAAATTGATTTTGTGAAGTTTTACGACGGAAAATGGATTCCGTCGAAGTTTTTTGACGGAAAATGAATTCCGTCGAAAATGGATGAATAAAATAAATGCAAAAGAAATTGAATTTGTGAAGTTTTTTGGCGGAAAACGGATTTCGTCAAAAACTGATGAATAAAATAAATGCAAAAGAAATTGATATTGTGAAGTTTTTTGACGGAAAATGGATTCAGTCGAAAATGGATGAATAAAATAAATGCAAAAGAAATTGATTTTGTGATGTTTTTCGACGAAAATGGATTTCCTCGAAGATTTTTGACGGAAAACGAAATCCGTCTAAAACGGATGAATAAAATAAATTGCAAAAGAAATTCATTTTGTGAATTTTTTCGACGGAAAATGGATTCCGTCGAAAACTGATGAATAAAATAAATGCAAAAGAAATTGATTTTGTGAAGTTTTTCGACGGAAAATGGATTCCGTCGAAGATTTTTGACAGAAAATGAATCCCGTCGTAAATGGAAGAATAAAATAAATGCAAAAGAAATTGATTTTGTGAAGTTTTTTGACGGAAAACGGATTCCGTCGAAAATGGATGAATAAAATAAATGCAAAAGAAATTGATATTGTGAAGTTTTTTGACGGAAAACGGATTCCGTCGAAAATGGATGAATAAAATAAATGCAAAAGAAATGGATTTTGAGAAGTTTTTCGACGGAAAAAGAATTTTGTCGAAAACTGATGAATAAAATAAATGCAAAAGAAATTGATTTTGTGAAGTTTTTCGACGGAAAATGGATTCCGTCGAATACTGTTGAATAAAATAAATGCAAAAGAAATTGATTTTGTGAAGTTTTTCGATCTTGAAAGTTAAGTTGTAACTTTTGTCTTTACCTACCAAGGTGGTCCTTCCTTGGTCTGATTACTTGATCGCCTCTGCCCTGTTTTGTTCTTTTCCTTGTGTAAGGGCAAGGCAACTTTAGATGGGAGGAGTCAATAAAAAGAGAAAAGAAAAAGGTATCACTTAGTCGGTCATCACTTAAAAAGAAAAGAAAAGAACAAAAACTGCACCCTTTCTTCCCTGTTAGCGCGGCAGATTTGGGTAGGAGGTGAGGTGCAAGAATTTGGCCTCCTTGTATCTAAACTATCTTGCTTCTTAAGGAGAACAGATCCTTTGGTGGGTGGTGATTAAAACCTCATTCTTTTCCTACTTGAAGGGGTCATATGATGGACCTTTTATTCTCTTCTCCATGCGCATAAGGTGCTGCGCTACATGAGAAATGATGCATTTTAAGTTCTTTTGAAGAGAAAGTGGAGTATTAGTCTTCTAGAAGAATTTTAAGGTAACTAGCTACCTTTCCCTGGTTAACTTTCATGGAATTATTGTTAGGGTTATGATATTGGGGGCTAAACATGGTGAGCTTTCATTAGATTGATGATGAGTTATGTGTTCTCAGTTGATGTTTAAGTTGATATTGATGTTTTGATGATGAATCAATGGGTTACTTGCTTAAAAATCTGAAAAGGGATACCTAAAATTACCTAGGAAGGGGCGGCCTATGGGTGCTAAAATGTGTATGTTAAGTGTTTGATTAAATGTTTAAGAGAAGTTAGAGTTAGTATATGAATTGATGAAAGTGCTAGTGTAAAGACAATTTAAGGGGTTTTCATTTAACCACTTTGTAGTTCAATTTGGCTATGTGAAGGATTTAATGTAAGTGAAAATGGTTTTGTATGTTAAACATGTTAAATAAAGTTGTCTATCAGGTTTTAAAGATACATGAATAGAATTGATTGGTATAAAATCTAGAAGTTCTCATAGTCCATGTTTAGTAATATATTTGGCCTCTTGATGAAATTTGGTATATGTTAGATTTATTATTGTACTAGTGATGAATCAAGTTATTTTAGTATGTATTAGGGGGAATAAAAGCAAATTCACACAAGTGTTTAATTATCTTTAGCAAATCAATTCAAGTATATGTTATACAAATTGTTAGTTGGAAATTTGTAGTTACGAACAATGTGTTACTGTGTATTAAGTTTTGAAAAAAGAAACATAGGAGAAATTGTCTTTGACTTGTGTGGTGGCATGAATTGTATTAATTTTAATTTAATGGTCCGTAGGTTGAAGAACAAGTTTAGAAGCATTGGATTAAACATGTGAAATTCAAGTAAGCGTGGAATTGAGCTCTTTACAGGTAACCTCTTGGTACTGGGGCTTGTTCCCCTTGTGTGTTCCACCACACCCGTTGAGGGTGATGGTAGGAAGTGTGTATGAGTAGTGTAGAACAACATGAGCATGCATGTAGCATTATGAGGGTACTTATGTACCGGACCACTAGCCAGTAGATAGTTAGCCTTCGGGCAAGTTACGGACTTCCACTAGATAGGTCTCCGAGAGGGAGTTCCAGTTGACCCAGGGTCGTGGTGTGTAATTTGGATAGGAGCACACTAGGAAGTCTTAGGTGTATGCGGATGGGAGGGGTACCTTGGTTGTGGTTCTAGGAACACACCTTGGATTGATACCCGTAGGCTTATATGCCGAGGACGTTGTGTGGTATGGTAGCTACCAGCCCGTTTCGTCGTAGTTTGTATTCCTATATTCCCCCTTTTCTCTAAATCCCTTGCTTTATCCCGTTTTAAAGTAATGTTGCTTTACAGTATTTATATGCATCGAAGTGAACAATTGGGCGGAGTTTTCTCCAGAACCTCTGGGTTATGAGATATATCCGTATATCTCACCCCGTCTTGGGGACTTTATTTCAGGAGGTAGCAGTGGCAGTGGAGCAGCGGGCAAGAAGCCCGCATGAGGATGTTAGTGCTGCAGTCACATGTTTTGCATTTTGGTGGCCATTTGGCCTAGGCTATACTTAGGGCATGAACATCTGATATGTATGTAGTATGAGTTTTATTGCATATTTGTTCATGTTATTTTGCCTAAGTCTAGTAGTTGATGTTGTTAGTTATGTCAATTTGTATTTAAGTTTTAATATTGGAGGATTGTAAAATTAAAGTGAATTTGTAAGTTGTGAATTGTAAGTAAGCATTGTAATTGTACCTTGATGCATGAATTATTATGATGGAAGGGCTTTAGGCCTATTTTAAGTTTATGATTAATTGTATGATGAAATTATGCATGAAAGTGAAGTTGGTGATTGAAACCATTCAAGAATTTAAAGTAAGTGCATTGTAAAGTAAATATGAACTGTATTAGGTTGTAAGAGCCCCAAGGCATTGTTGGTCCTTGTGTGTGCCACCCATTGGATTATTAGGTACATTTGAGGTTAGTTTGTGCATTTTCAAATTTGGGGATTTTAGGAAAAACAAAGGAAACTCTGGAGAAATTCCTGTAGAATTGGCAGTTTTTAGGTGAACTTCGGGAGAACATATCTCCCTCCATAGAGGTCCGATAGGGATGTGTCATACGCCATTTTGAAGCTTGTAATGTCCCCTACATTGTGTCAAAATCTTGGAATTTTTGAAGAAGCGCGCGGCCCTGTACAGGTCAGGAAAGTCTCTGCCCTGTTCTGGGAACTGTATTTGGGAGCAGTTTTGGGTCATTTTGGGAAATTTATTCCCGCTTCATTTCTTAGTCAAATTAAGTGTATGATATATCAAATCGAAGATTGTGGTGTCTAGTTTATAGAATAAAAATTCGAGAGCAAATGGATGAACGGTTTAGGTGCAGAAATTCAAGGAGTGTAGGACGTTTGGAGCTGTTTCGGGGTTGGTTGGCAATTTTGCTTGTCCAACTTCAAACGGCGATAACCGGAGCAAACGAGCTCGGAACCAAGCATGTGATAGCTTTCTGAAAAGGTAGTTAAGTAATGAAAAAAGATAGCAAGGTATGAGGGATAGAATTTTTACTGTGCGTCCGCAGTAATTTAGAGACCGAACCTTGTTCGGATAGGTAGAAAACGCAAAAGTGTGAGATTGGCTAAGTGGGTTTATGGGAACCCCTTAGTGATTTATTATGACTAAATTAAACTATTAATATAGTGTAACGTCAATTTAAGATTTCCAGGGAAGAATAGGTAGATGAGGAGAAGAAAAGGGAACGTGAGGAGAGAGAGAATAAGAAGAGAGAAAGATGAATCAACTTCTGCTTAGTATTACCCTAAATCAAAGTCATCATATAGTGTCCTATTCCTATTGGGCCACCAATTCAAAGACAGACTTCAGTAATTCATTAAAAAAATATATATAATGACATAGTAAGATGATAAGTACTAGAACCCCATATCCTTAACTAGTCTATTGTCTTTCAACGGGCCCGTTTACCCTTTTCCTCTGAAGCTTGAATTGGGCTTATCTCCAAACATGAATCCGTTACAATCCCCTGTTGTTCAAAATTATCCTCGTCCTCGAGGATGTGAGCTGCTTGTGGTCCAATAGGATGCGAGGGATGGTGAGGCGGTCCAATGATATTGTGGGAACGGATGGGGAAGTCATTTAAAGTGGTGATGGGATGTATCTGGCCAGGCTGTGGTTGGGACACGCAAAAGTTGTCTTGGGAAAAAGGATTAGGCAGAGGAGCATTTATTGGGGGGTTGGTAGCCGAAGGGGTGTTAAGAGAGTTAGGTTTAAGCAGTTTGTGGTCTTCAGTTTGGATGTGTTGCTGTGTAATCTTTGGTTCTGGAGAGGAGGTAGGATTCTGAAGTGTGATGAAATCCCTCACCATACCCGAAGCTTCCTTCAAGCCACTGGAGTCATCGTGTTCCAAGTGTGCTTGGTTAGCTTGAATGCCTTCTGTAAAAATCCAGTCCTCATCCTCCTATGTGCTGTCTCCCGGTGGTAACCCCTGCCACTTTACGAGGACTTGGTTGACCTTTGTTCCTTTCCTCCATATTTCCCGTTTTCCTACAACTGCTGCTGGGGTATGGGCCAATGGCATATCCCGTGAGGACTCAGGAAAGTCATGGATCTGATACTTCCGGTCAGATTTGAAGGGTCTCAAAAGAGAGACATGGAAAACAGGGTGGATCTGAGCCAAAGGTGGCAACTTTAGACGGTAAGCCACCGGACCCAGACGTTCAGCTACCTCAAATGGTCCATAAAATCGTAAGGCAAGTTTTGGGGAGGATCTGTGGTGGACGGACAGCTGATGAATAAAATAAATGCAAAAGAAATTGATATTGTGAAGTTTTTTGACGGAAAATGGATTCCGTCGAAAATGGATGAATAAAATAAATGCAAAAGAAATTGATTTTATGATGTTTTTCAACGAAAATGGATTTCGTCGAAGATTTTTGACGGAAAACGAAATCCGTCTAAAATGGATGAATAAAATAAATTGTAAAAGAAATTGATTTTGTGAAGTTTTTCGACGGAAAATGGATTCCGTCGAAAACTGATGAATAAAATAAATGCAAAAGAAATTGATTTTTTGAAGTTTTTCGATGGAAAATGAATTTCGTTGAAGATTTTTGACGGAAAACGGATGCCGTCAAAAATGGATGAATAAAATAAATGCAAAAGAAATGGATTTTGTGAAGTTTTTCGACGAAAATGGATTTCGTCGAAGATTTTTGACGGAAAACGAATTCCGTCAAAAACTGATGAATAAAATAAATGCAAAAGAAATTGATTTTGAGAAGTTTTTCGATGGAAAATGGATTCCGTCGAAAACTGATGAATAAAATAAATGCAAAAGAAATTGATTTTGTGAAGTTTTTCGACGGAAAATGGATTTCGTCGAAGATTTTAGACGGAAAACGAATTTCGTCTATAACGGATGAATAAAATAAATTGCAAAAGAAATTCTTTTTGTAGAAAACTAATGAATAAAATAAATGCAAAAGAAATTGATTTTGTGAAGTTTTTCGACGGAAAATGGATTCCGTCGAAGATTTTTTACGGAAAATGAATTCCGTCGAAAATGGATGAATAAAATAAATGCAAAAGAAATTGATTTTGTGAAGTTTTTCGACGGAAAATGGATTCCGTCGAAAATTGATGAATAAAATAAATGAAAAAGAAATTGATTTTGTGAAGTTTTTCGATGGAAAATGGATTCCGCCGAAAACTGATGAATAAAATAAATGCAAAAGAAATTGATTTTGTGAAGTTTCTCGACGGAAAATGGATTCCGTCGAAGATTTTTGACGGAAAATGTATTCTGTCGAAAATGGATGAATAAAATAAATGCAAAAGAAATTGATTTTGTGAAGTTTTTCGACGGAAAAAGAATTGGTCGAAAACTGATGAATAAAATAAATGCAAAAGAAATTGATTTTGTGAAGTTTTTCGACGGAAAATGGATTCTGACGAAATCTGATGAATAAAATAAATGCAAAAGAAATTGATTTTGTGAAGTTTTTCGACGGAAAATGGATTCCGTCGAAGATTTTTTACGGAAAATGAATTCCGTCGAAAATGGATGAATAAAATAAATGCGAAAGAAATTGATTTTGTGAAGTTTTTTGAAGGAAAACGGATTCCGTCGAAAATGGATGAATAAAATAAATGCCAAAGAAATTGATATTGTGAAGTTTTTTTACGGAAAACGGATTCTGTCGAAAATGGATGAATAAAATAAATGCAAAAGAAATGGATTTTATGAAGTTTTTCGACGAAAATGGATTTCGTCAAAGATTTTTGACGGAAAACGAATTCCGTCTATAACGGATGAATAAAATAAATTGCAAAAGAAATTCTTTTTGTGAAGTTTTTCGAAGGAAAAAGAATTTCGTCGATAACTGATGAATAAAATAAATGCAAAAGAAATTGATTTTGTGAAGTTTTTCGATGGATTCCGTAGAAAACTGATGAATAAAATAAATGCAAAAGAAATTGATTTTGTGAAGTTTTTCGACGGAAAATGGATTCCGTCGAAGATTTTTGACGGAAAATGAATTCCGTCGAAAATGGATGAATAAAATAAATGCAAAAGAAATTGATTTTGTGAAGTTTTTTGACGAAAAACGGATTCCGTAGAAAATGGAAAAATAAAATAAATGCAAAAGAAATTGATATTGTGAAGTTTTTTTGAAGGAAAACGGGTTCCGTCGAAAATGGATGAATAAAATAAATGCAAAAGAAATTGATTTTGTGAAGTTTTTCGACGGAAAAAGAATTTTGTCGAAAACTGATGAATAAAATAAATGCAAAAGAAATTGATTTTTTGAAGTTTTTCGACGAAAATGAATTCCGTTGAAGATTTTTGACGGAAAACGGATGCCGTCAAAAATGGATGAATAAAATAAATGCAAAAGAAATGGATTTTGTGAAGTTTTTCGACGCAAATGGATTTCGTCGAAGATTTTTGACGGAAAACGAATTCCGTCTAAAACGGATGAATAAAATAAATTGCAAAAGAAATTCTTTTTGTGAAGTTTTTCGACGGAAAATGAATTCCGTCGAAAACTGATGAATAAAATAAATGCAAAAGATATTGATTTTGTGAAGTTTTTCGACGGAAAATGGATTCCGTAGAAAACTGATGAATAAAATCAATGAAAAAGAAATTGATTTTGTGAAGTTTTTCGATGGAAAATGGATTCCGCCGAAAACTGATGAATAAAATAAATGCAAAAGAAATTGATTTTGTGAAGTTTTTCGACTGAAAATGGATTCCGTCGAAAATGGATGAATAAAATGAATGCAAAAGAAATTGATTTTGTGAAGTTTTTCGACGGAAAATTGATTCCGTCGAAGATTTTTTACGGAAAATGAATTCCGTCGAAAATGGATGAATAAAATAAATGCAAAAGAAATTGATTTTGTGAAGTTTTTCGACGGAAAAAGAATTGGTCGAAAATTGATGAATAAAATAGATGCAAAAGAAATTGATTTTGTTAAGTTTTTCGACGGAAAATGAATTCCTTCGAAAACTGATGAGTAAAATAAATGCAAAAGAAATTGATTTTATGAAGTTTCTCGACGGAAAATGGATTCCGTAGAAAACTGATGAATAAAATAATGCAAAAGAAATTGATTTTGTGAAGTTTTTCGACGGAAAAGGGATTCCGTCGAAGATTTTTTACGGAAAATGAATTCCGTCGAAAATGGATGAATAAAATAAATGCAAAAGAAATTGATTTTGTGAAGTTTTTCGGCAGAAAATGGATTCCGTCGAAAATTGATGAATAAAATAAATGAAAAAGAAATTGATTTTGTGAAGTTTTTCGATGGAAAATGGATTCCGTCGAAAACTGATGAATAAAATAAATGCAAAAGAAATTGATTTTGTGAAGTTTCTCGACGGAAAATGGATTCCGTAGAAAACTGATGAATAAAATAATGCAAAAGAAATTGATTTTGTGAAGTTTTTCGACGGAAAAAGAATTGGTCGAAAATTGATGAATAAAATAGATGCAAAAGAAATTGATTTTGTTAAGTTTTTCGACGGAAAATGAATTCCTTCGAAAACTGATGAGTAAAATAAATGCAAAAGAAATTGATTTTGTGAAGTTTCTCGACGGAAAATGGATTCCGTAGAAAACTGATGAATAAAATAATGCAAAAGAAATTGATTTTGAGAAGTTTTTCGACGGAAAATGGATTCCGTCGAAGATTTTTTACGGAAAATGAATTCCGTCGAAAATGGATGAATAAAATAAATGCAAAAGAAATTGATTTTGTGAAGTTTTTCGGCGGAAAATGGATTCCGTCGAAAATTGATGAATAAAATAAATGAAAAAGAAATTGATTTTGTGAAGTTTATCGATGGAAAATGGATTCCGTCGAAAACTGATGAATAAAATAAATGCAAAAGAAATTGATTTTGTGAAGTTTTTCGACGGAAAATGGATTCCGTCGAAGATTTTTGACAGAAAATGTATTATGTCGAAAATGGAAGAATTAAATAAATGCAAAAGAAATTGATTTCGTGAAGTTTTTCGACGGAAAAAGAATTGGTCGAAAACTGATGAATAAAATAAATGCAAAAGAAATTGATTTTGTGAAGTTTTTCGACGGAAAATGGATTCCGTCGAAATCTGATGAATAAAATAAATGCAAAAGAAATTGTTTCCTGAAGTTTTTCGACGGAAAATGGATTTCGTCGAAGATTTTTTACGGAAAATGAATTCCGTCGAAAATGGATGAATAACATAAATGCGAAAGAAATTGATTTTGTGAAGTTTTTTTGAAGGAAAACGGATTCCGTCGAAAATGATTGAATAAAATAAATGCAAAAGAAATTGAAATTGTGATGTTTTTTGACGGAAAATGGATTCCGTCGAACATTTTTGACGGAAAATGGATTCCGTCGAAAACGGTTGAATAAAATAAATGCAAAAGAAATTGATTTTGTGAAGTTTTTCGACGGAAAATGGATTCCGTAGAAAATGGATGAATAAAATAAATGCAAAAGAAATTGATTTTGTGAAGTTATTTGACGGAAAATGGATTCTGTAGAAAATGGATGAATAAAATAAATGCAAAAGAAATTGATTTTGTGAAGTTTTTCGACGGAAAATGGATTCCGTCGAAGATTTTTTACGGAAAATGAATTCCATCGAAAATGGATGAATAAAATAAATGCAAAAGAAATTGATTTTGTGACGTTTTTCGACGGAAAATGGATTCCGTCGAAGATTTTTGACGGAAAATGTATTTTGTCGAAAATGGATGAATAAAATAAATGCAAAAGAAATTGATTTTGTGAAGTTTTTCGACGGAAAAAGAATAGGTCGAAAACGGATTAATAAAATAAATGCAAAAGAAATTGATTTTGTGAAGTTTTTCGACGGAAAATGGATTCCGTCGAAGATTTTTTACGGAAAATGAATTACGTCGAAAACCGATGAATAAAATAAATGCAAAAGAAATTGATTTTGTGAAGTTTTTCGACGGAAAATGGATTCCGTCGAAGATTTTTGAAGGAAAATGTATTCTGTCGAAAATGGATGAATAAAATAAATGCAAAAGAATTTGATTTTTTGAAGTTTTTCGACGGAAAATGGATTCCGTCGAAGATTTTTGACGGAAAATGGATTCCGTCGAAAATGGATGAATAAAATAAATGTAAAAGAAATGGATTTTGTGAAGTTTTTTGACGAAAATGGATTTCGTCGAAGATTTTTGACGGAAAACGAATTCCGTCTAAAACGGATGAATAAAATTAATTGCAAAAGAAATTCTTTTTATGAAGTTTTTCGACGGAAAATGAATTCCGTCGAAAACTGATGAATAAAATAAATGCAAAAGAAATTGATTTTGTGAAGTTTTTCGACGGAAAATGGATTCCGTAGAAAACTGATGAATAAAATCAATGAAAAAGAAATTGATTTTGTGAAGTTTTTCGGTGGAAAATGGATTCCGCCGAAAACTGATGAATAAAATAAATGCAAAAGAAATTGATTTTGTGAAGTTTTTCGACGGAAAAAGATTTGGTCGAAAATTGATGAATAAAATAAATGCAAAAGAAATTGATTTTGTGAAGTTTTTCGATGGAAAATGGATTCCGCCGAAAACTGATGAATAAAATAAATGCAAAAGAAATTGATTTTGTGAAGTTTTTCGACGGAAAATGGATTCCGTTGAAGATTTTTGACGGAAAATGTATTCTGTCGAAAATGGATGAATAAAATAAATGCAAAAGAAATTGATTTTGTGAAGTTTTTCGATGGAAAAAGATTTGGTCGAAAATTGATGAATAAAATAGATGCAAAAGAAATTGATTTTGTTAAGTTTTTCGACGGAAAATGAATTCCTTCGAAAACTGATGAATAAAATAAATGCAAAAGAAATTAATTTTGCGAAGTTTTTCAACGGAAAATGGATTCCGTAGAAAACTGATGAATAAAATAAATGCAAAAGAAATTGATTTTGTGAAGTTTTTCGACGGAAAATGGATTCCGTTGAAGATTTTTTACGGAAAACGAATTTCGTCAAAAATGGATGAATAAAATAAATGCAAAAGAAATTGATTTTGTGAAGTTTTTCGACGGAAAATGGATTCCGTCGAAAATTGATGAATAAAATAAATGAAAAAGAAATTGATTTTGTGAAGTTTTTCGATGGAAAATGGATTCCGTCGAAAACTGATGAATAAAATAAATGCAAAAGAAATTGATTTTGTGAAGTTTTTCGACGGAAAATGGATTCCGTCGAAGATTTTTGACGGAAAATGTATTCTGTCGAAAATGGAAGAATTAAATAAATGCAAAAGAAATTGATTTCGTGAAGTTTTTCGACTGAAAAAGAATTGGTCGAAAACTGATGAATAAAATAAATGCAAAAGAAATTGATTTTGTGAAGTTTTTCGACAGAAAATGGATTCCGTCGAAATCTAATGAATAAAATAAATGCAAAAGAAATTGATTTTGTGAAGTTTTTCAACGGAAAATGGATTCCGTCGAAGATTTTTTACGGAAAATGAATTCCGTCGAAAATGGATGAATAACATAAATGTGAAAGAAATTGATTTTGTGAAGTTTTTTGAAGGAAAACGGATTCCGTCGAAAATGGATGAATAAAATAAATGCAAAAGAAATTGATATTGTGAAGTTTTTTTACGGAAAACGGATTCCGTCGAAAATGATTGAATAAAATAAATGCAAAAGAAATTGATTTTGTGAAGTTTTTCGACGGAAAAAGATTTGGTCGAAAATTGATGAATAAAATAAATGCAAAAGAAATTGATTTTGTGAAGTTTTTCGATGGAAAATGGATTCCGCCGAAAACTGATGAATAAAATAAATGCAAAAGAAATTGATTTTGTGAAGTTTTTCGATGGAAAATGGATTCCGTCGAAGATTTTTGACGGAAAATGTATTCTGTCGAAAATGGATGAATAGAATAAATGCAAAAGAAATTGATTTTGTGAAGTTTTTCGATGGAAAAAGATTTGGTCGAAAATTGATGAATAAAATAGATGCAAAAGAAATTGATTTTGTTAAGTTTTTCGACGGAAAATGAATTCCTTCGAAAACTGATGAATAAAATAAATGCAAAAGAAATTAATTTTGCGAAGTTTTTCAACGGAAAATGGATTCCGTAGAAAACTGATGAATAAAATAAATGCAAAAGAAATTGATTTTGTGAAGTTTTTCGACGGAAAATGGATTCCGTTGAAGATTTTTTACGGAAAACGAATTTCGTCAAAAATGGATGAATAAAATAAATGCAAAAGAAATTGATTTTGTGAAGTTTTTCGACGGAAAATGGATTCCGTCGAAAATTGATGAATAAAATAAATGAAAAAGAAATTGATTTTGTTAAGTTTTTCGATGGAAAATGGATTCCGTCGAAAACTGATGAATAAAATAAATGCAAAAGAAATTGATTTTGTGAAGTTTTTCGACGGAAAATGGATTCCGTCGAAGATTTTTGACGGAAAATGTATTCTGTCGAAAATGGAAGAATTAAATAAATGCAAAAGAAATTGATTTCGTGAAGTTTTTCGACTGAAAAAGAATTGGTCGAAAACTGATGAATAAAATAAATGCAAAAGAAATTGATTTTGTGAAGTTTTTCGACAGAAAATGGATTCTGTCGAAATCTAATGAATAAAATAAATGCAAAAGAAATTGATTTTGTGAAGTTTTTCAACGGAAAATGGATTCCGTCGAAGATTTTTTACGGAAAATGAATTCCGTCGAAAATGGATGAATAAAATAAATGCAAAAGAAATTGATTTTGTGACGTTTTTCGACGGAAAATGGATTCCGTCGAAGATTTTTGACGGAAAATGTATTCTGTCGAAAATGGATGAATAAAATAAATGCAAAAGAAATTGATTTTGTGAAGTTTTTCGACGGAAAAAGAATAGGTCGAAAACGGATTAATAAAATAAATGCAAAAGAAATTGATTTTGTGAAGTTTTTCGACGGAAAATGGATTCCGTCGAAGATTTTTTACGGAAAATGAATTCCGTCGAAAACCGATGAATAAAATAAATGCAAAAGAAATTGATTTTGTGAAGTTTTTCGACGGAAAATGGATTCCGTCGAAGATTTTTGACGGAAAATGTATTCTGTCGAAAATGGAAGAATTAAATAAACGCAAAAGAATTTGATTTTTTGAAGTTTTTCGACGGAAAATGGATTCCGTCGAAGATTTTTGACGGAAAACGGATGCCGTCAAAAATGGATGAATAAAATAAATGTAAAAGAAATGGATTTTGTGAAGTTTTTTGACGAAAATGGATTTCGTCGAAGATTTTTGACGGAAAACGAATTCCGTCTAAAACGGATGAATAAAATTAATTGCAAAAGAAATTCTTTTTATGAAGTTTTTCGACGGAAAATGAATTCCGTCGAAAACTGATGAATAAAATAAATGCAAAAGAAATTGATTTTGTGAAGTTTTTCGACGGAAAATGGATTCCGTAGAAAACTGATGAATAAAATCAATGAAAAAGAAATTGATTTTGTGAAGTTTTTCGGTGGAAAATGGATTCCGCCGAAAACTGATGAATAAAATAAATGCAAAAGAAATTGATTTTGTGAAGTTTTTCGACGGAAAAAGATTCGGTCGAAAATTGATGAATAAAATAAATGCAAAAGAAATTGATTTTGTGAAGTTTTTCGATGGAAAATGGATTCCGCCGAAAACTGATGAATAAAATAAATGCAAAAGAAATTGATTTTGTGAAGTTTTTCGACGGAAAATGGATTCCGTTGAAGATTCTTGACGGAAAATGTATTCTGTCGAAAATGGATGAATAAAATAAATGCAAAAGAAATTGATTTTGTGAAGTTTTTCGATGGAAAAAGATTTGGTCGAAAATTGATGAATAAAATAGATGCAAAAGAAATTGATTTTGTTAAGTTTTTCGACGGAAAATGAATTCCTTCGAAAACTGATGAATAAAATAAATGCAAAAGAAATTAATTTTGCGAAGTTTTTCAACGGAAAATGGATTCCGTAGAAAACTGATGAATAAAATAAATGCAAAAGAAATTGATTTTGTGAAGTTTTTCGACGGAAAATGGATTCCGTTGAAGATTTTTTACGGAAAACGAATTTCGTCAAAAATGGATGAATAAAATAAATGCAAAAGAAATTGATTTTGTGAAGTTTTTCGACGGAAAATGGATTCCGTCGAAAATTGATGAATAAAATAAATGAAAAAGAAATTGATTTTGTTAAGTTTTTCGATGGAAAATGGATTCCGTCGAAAACTGATGAATAAAATAAATGCAAAAGAAATTGATTTTGTGAAGTTTTTCGACGGAAAATGGATTCCGTCGAAGATTTTTGACGGAAAATGTATTCTGTCGAAAATGGAAGAATTAAATAAATGCAAAAGAAATTGATTTCGTGAAGTTTTTCGACTGAAAAAGAATTGGTCGAAAACTGATGAATAAAATAAATGCAAAAGAAATTGATTTTGTGAAGTTTTTCGACAGAAAATGGATTCTGTCGAAATCTAATGAATAAAATAAATGCAAAAGAAATTGATTTTGTGAAGTTTTTCAACGGAAAATGGATTCCGTCGAAGATTTTTTACGGAAAATGAATTCCGTCGAAAATGGATGAATAACATAAATGTGAAAGAAATTGATTTTGTGAAGTTTTTTGAAGGAAAACGGATTCCGTCGAAAATGGATGAATAAAATAAATGCAAAAGAAATTGATATTGTGAAGTTTTTTTACGGAAAACGGATTCCGTCGAAAATGATTGAATAAAATAAATGCAAAAGAAATTGAAATTGTGAAGTTTTTTGACGGAAAATGGATTCCGTCGAACATTTTTTACGGAAAATGAATTCCGTCGAAAATGGATGAATAAAATAAATGCAAAAGAAATTGATTTTGTGAAGTTATTTGACGAAAATGGATTCCGTCGAAAACTGATGAATAAAATAAATGCAAAAGAAATTGATTTTGTGAAGTTTTTCGACAGAAAATGGATTCCGTCGAAATCTAATGAATAAAATAAATGCAAAAGAAATTGATTTTGTGAAGTTTTTCAACGGAAAATGGATTCCGTCGAAGATTTTTTACGGAAAATGAATTCCGTCGAAAATGGATGAATAACATAAATGTGAAAGAAATTGATTTTGTGAAGTTTTTTGAAGGAAAACGGATTCCGTCGAAAATGGATGAATAACATAAATGCAAAAGAAATTGATATTGTGAAGTTTTTTTTACGAAAAACGGATTTCGTCGAAAATGATTGAATAAAATAAATGCAAAAGAAATTGAAATTGTGAAGTTTTTTGACGGAAAATGGATTCCGTCGAACATTTTTTACGGAAAATGAATTCCGTCGAAAATGGATGAATAAAATAAATGCAAAAGAAATTGATTTTGTGAAGTTATTTGACGAAAATGGATTCCGTCGAAAACTGATGAATAAAATAAATGCAAAAGAAATTGATTTTGTGAAGTTTTTCGACGGAAAATGGATTCCGTCGAAGATTTTTTATGGAAAATGAATTCCTTCGAAAATGGATGAATAAAATAAATGCAAAAGAAATTGATTTTGTGACGTTTTTCGACGGAAAATGGATTCCGTCGAAGATTTTTAACGGAAAATGTATTCTGTCGAAAATGGATGAATAAAATAAATGCAAAAGAAATTGATTTTGTGAAGTTTTTCGACGGAAAAAGAATTGGTCGAAAACTGATGAATAAAATAAATGCAAAAGAAATTGATTTTGTGAAGTTTTTCGACGGAAAATGGATTCCGTCGAAATCTGATTAATAAAATAAATGCAAAAGAAATTGATTTTGTGAAGTTTTTCGACGGAAAATGGATTCCGTCGAAGATTTTTTACGGAAAATGAATTCCGTCGAAAATGGATGAATAACATAAATGCGAAAGAAATTGATTTTGTGAAGTTTTTTGAAGGAAAACGGATTCCGTCGAAAATGGATGAATAAAATAAATGCAAAAGAAATTGATATTGTGAAGTTTTTTTACGGAAAACGGATTCCGTCGAAAATGGATGAATAAAATAAATGCAAAAGAAATGGATTTTATGAAGTTTTTCGACGAAAATGGATTTCGTCGAAGATTTTTGACGGAAAATGAATTCCGTCTATAACGGATGAATAAAATAAATTGCAAAAGAAATTCTTTTTGTGAAGTTTTTCGATGGAAAAAGAATTTCGTCGAAAACTGATGAATAAAATAAATACAAAAGAAATTGATTTTGTGAATTTTTTATATGGAAAATAGATTCCGTCGAAAATGGATGAATAAAATAAATGCAAAAGAAATTGATTTTCTGAAGTTTTTCAATGGAAAATGGATTCCGTCGAAGATTTTTTACGGAAAATGAATTCCGTCGAAAATGGATGAAGAAAATAACTGCGAAAGAAATTGATTTTGGGAAGTTTTTTGACGGAAAACGGAGTTCGTCGAAAATGGATGAATAAAATAAATGCAAAAGAAATTGATATTGTGAAGTTTTGTTACGGAAAATGGATTCCGTCGAAAATGGATGAATAAATAAATGCAAAAGAAATTGATATTGGGAAGTTTTTTGACGGAAAACAGATTCCGTCGAAAATGGATGAAAAAAATAAATGCAAAAGAAATTGATATTGTGAAATTTTGTTACGGAAAACGGATTCCGTCGAAAATGGATGAATAAATAAATGCAAAAGAAATTGATATTGAGATGTTTTTTGACGGAAAACGGATTCCGTCGAAAATAGATGAATAAAATAAATGCAAAAGAAATTGATATTGTGAAGTTTTTTTGAAGGATAACGGGTTCCGTCGAAAATGGATGAATAAAATAAATGCAAAAGAAATTGATTTTGTGAAGTTTTTCGACGGAAAAAGAATGGGTCGAAAAATGATTAATAAAATAAATGCAAAAGAAATTGATTTTGTGAAGTTTTGCGACGGAAAATGGATTCTGTCGTAAACTGATGAATAAAATAAATGCAAAAGAAATTGATTTTGTGAATTTTTTCGAAGGAAAATGGATTCCGTCGAAGATTTTTTACGGAAAATGAATTCCGTCGAAAATGGATGAAGAAAATAACTGCGAAAGAAATTGATTTTGGGAAGTTTTTTGACGGAAAACGGAGTTCGTCGAAAATGGATGAATAAAATAAATGCAAAAGAAATTGATATTGTGAAGTTTTGTTACGGAAAACGGATTCCGTCGAAAATGGATGAATAAATAAATGCAAAAGAAATTGATATTGGGATGTTTTTTGACGGAAAACGGATTCCGTCGAAAATAGATGAATAAAATAAATGCAAAAGAAATTAATATTGTGAAGTTTTTTGAAGGATAACGGGTTCCGTCGAAAATGGATGAATAAAATAAATGCAAAAGAAATTGATTTTGTGAAGTTTTTCGATGGAAAAAGAATGGGTCGAAAAATGATTAATAAAATAAATGCAAAAGAAATTGATTTTGTGAAGTTTTGCGACGGAAAATGGATTCTGTCGTAAACTGATGAATAAAATAAATGCAAAAGAAATTGATTTTGTGAATTTTTTCGACGGAAAATGGATTCCGTCGAAGATTTTGGACGGAAAATGAATGCCGTCGAAAATGGATGAATAAAATAAATGCAAAAGAAATTGATTTTGGGAAGTTTTTTGACGGAAAACGGAGTTCGTCGAAAATGGATGAATAAAATAAATGCAAAAGAAATTGATATTGTGAAGTTTTGTTACGGAAAATGAATTCCGTCGAAAATGGATGAAGAAAATAACTGCGAAAGAAATTGATTTTGGGAAGTTTTTTGACGGAAAACGAAGTTCGTCGAAAATGGATGAATAAAATAAATGCAAAAGAAATTGATATTGTGAAGTTTTGTTACGGAAAATGGATTCCGTCGAAAATGGATGAATAAATAAATGCAAAAGAAATTGATATTGGGAAGTTTTTTGACGGAAAACAGATTTCGTCGAAAATGGATGAATAAAATAAATGCAAAAGAAATTGATATTGTGAAATTTTGTTACGGAAAACGGATTCCGTCGAAAATGGATGAATAAATAAATGCAAAAGAAATTGATATTGGGATGTTTTTTGACGGAAAACGGATTCCGTCGAAAATAGATGAATAAAATAAATGCAAAAGAAATTGATATTGTGAAGTTTTTTTGAAGGATAACGGGTTCCGTCGAAAATGGATGAATAAAATAAATGCAAAAGAAATTGATTTTGTGAAGTTTTTCGACGGAAAAAGAATGGGTCGAAAAATGATGAATAAAATAAATGCAAAAGAAATTGATTTTGTGAAGTTTTGCGACGAAAATTGGATTCTGTCGTAAACTGATGAATAAAATAAATGTAAAAGAAATTGATTTTGTGAATTTTTTCGACGGAAAATGGATTCCGTCGAAGATTTTTTACGAAAAATGAATTCCGTCGAAAATGGATGAATAAAATAAATGTAAAAGAAATTGATTTTGTGAGTTTTTTTTTATGGAAAACGGATTCCGTCGAAAATGGATGAATAAAATAAATGCAAAAGAAATTGATATTGTGAAGTTTTGTTACGGAAAACGGATTCCGTCGAAAATGGATGAATAAATAAATGCAAAAGAAATTGATATTGGGAAGTTTTTTGACGGAAAACAGATTTCGTCGAAAATGGATGAATAAAATAAATGCAAAAGAAATTGATATTGTGAAATTTTGTTACGGAAAACGGATTCCGTCGAAAATGGATGAATAAATAAATGCAAAAGAAATTGATATTCGGATGTTTTTTGACGGAAAACGGATTCCGTCGAAAATGGATGAATAAAATAAATGCAAAAGAAATTGATATTGTGATGTTTTTTTATGGAAAACGGATTCCGTCGAAAATGGATGATAAAATAAATGCAAAAGAAATGGATTTTGTGATGTTTTTCGACGGAAAATGGATTTCGTCAAAGATTTTTGACGGAAAATGAATTCCGTCGAAAATGGATGAATAAAATAAATGCAAAAGAAATTGATTTTGTGAAGTTTTTTGACGGAAAGCGGATTACGTCGAAAATGGATGAATAAAATAAATGCAAAAGAAATTGAAATTGTGAAGTTTTTTGACGGAAAACGGATTCCGTAAAAAATGGAGGAATAAAATAAATGCAAAATAAATTGATTTTGTGAAGTTTTTCGACAAAAATGGATTTCGTCGAAAATGGATGAATAAAATAAATGCAAAAGGAATTGATTTTGTGATGTTTTTCGACGAAAATGGATTTCGTCGAAGATTTTTGACGGAAAACGAATTCCGTCTAAAACGTATGAATAAAAAAAATTGCAAAAGAAATTCATTTTGTGAATTTTTTCGACGGAAAAAGAATTTCGTCGAAAACTGATGAATAAAATAAATGCAAAAGAAATTGATTTTGTGAAGTTTTTTGACGAAAATGGATTCCGTCGAAAACTGATGAATAAAATAAATGCAAAAGAAATTGATTTTGTGAATTTTTTCGACGGAAAATGGATTCCGTTGAAGATTTTTTACGGAAAATGAATTCCGTCAATAATGGATGAATAAAATAAATGCAAAAGAAATTGATTTTGTGAAGTTTTTCGACGGAAAATGGATTCCGTCGAAAATTGTTGAATAAAATAAATTAAAAAGAAATTGATTTTGTGAAGTTTTTCGATGGAAAATGGATTCCGTCGAAGATTTTTGAAGGAAAATGTATACCGTCGAAAATGGATGAAAAAAATAAATGCAAAAGAAATTGATTTTGTGAAGTTTTTCGACGGAAAAAGAATTCCGTCGAAAACTGATGAATAAAATAAATGCAAAAGAAATTGATTTTGTGAAGTTTTTAGATGGAAAATGGATTCCGTCGAAAACTGATGAATAAAATGAATGCAAAAGAAATTGATTTTGTGAAGTTTTTCGACGGAAAATGGATTGCGTCGAAGAATTTTGGCGGAAAACGAATTCCGTCGATAATGGATGAATAAAATAAATTGCAAAAGAAATTCATTTTGTGAACTTTTTCGACGGAAAACGGATTCCGTCGAAAATTGATGAATAAAATAAATGCAATAGAAATTGATTTTGTGAAGTTTTTCGATGGAAAATTTATTCCGTCGAAAATGGATGAATAAAATAAATGCAAAAGAAATTGATTTTGAGAAGTTTTTCGTCGTAAAAAGAATTTCGTCGAAAACTGATGAATAAAATAAATGCAAAAGAAATTGATATTGTGAAGTTTTTCGATGGAAAATGGATTCCGTCGAAAACTGATGAATAAAATAAATGTAAAAGAAATTGGTTTTGTGAAGTTTTTCGCCGGAAAATGGATTCCGTCGAAGATTTTTGAAGGAAAATGTATACCGTCGAAAATGGATGAAAAAAATAAATGCAAAAGAAATTGATTTTGTGAAGTTTTTCGACGGAAAAAGAATTCCGTCGAAAACTGATGAATAAAATAAATGCAAAAGAAATTGATTTTGTGAAGTTTTTAGATGGAAAATGGATTCCGTCGAAAACTGATGAATAAAATGAATGCAAAAGAAATTGATTTTGTGAAGTTTTTCGACGGAAAATGGATTGCGTCGAAGAATTTTGGCGGAAAACGAATTCCGTCGATAATGGATGAATAAAATAAATTGCAAAAGAAATTCATTTTGTGAACTTTTTCGACGGAAAACGGATTCCGTCGAAAATTGATGAATAAAATAAATGCAATAGAAATTGATATTGTGAAGTTTTTCGATGGAAAATGGATTCCGTCGCAAACTGATGAATAAAATAAATGCAAAAGAAATTAACTTTGTGAAGTTTTTCGATGGAAAATGGATTCCGTCGAAGATTTTTGACGGAAAATGTATTCCGTCAAAAATCTATGAATAAAATAAATGCAAAAGAAATTGATTTTGTGAAGTTTTTCGTCGGAAAAAGAATTTCGTTGAAAACTGATGAATAAAATAAATGCAAAATAAATTGATTTTGTGAAGTTTTTCGATGGAAAATGGATTCCGTCGAAAACCGATGAATAAAATCAATGCAAAAGAAATTGATTTTGTGAAGTTTTTCGACGGAAAAAGAATTCCGTCGAAAACTGATGAATAAAATAAATGAAAAATAAATTGATTTTGTGAAGTTTTTAGACGGAAAATGGATTCCGTTGAAAACTGATGAATAAAATGAATGCAAAAGAAATTGATTTTGTGAAGTTTTTCGACGGAAAATGGATTGCGTCGAAGAATTTTGACGGAAAACGAATTCCGTCGATAATGGCTGAATAAAATAAATGTAAAAGAAATTGATTTTGTGAAGTTTTTCGCCGGAAAATGGATTCTGTCGAAGATTTTTGACGGAAAATGGATTCCGTCGAAAACTGATGAATAAAATGAATGCAAAAGAAATTGATTTTGTGTAGTTTTTCGACGGAAAATGGATTGCGTCGAAGATTTTTTACGGAAAACGAATTCCATCGATAATGGATGGATAAAATAAATTGCAAAAGAAATTTATTTTGTGAAGTTTTTCGACGGAAAACGGATTTCCTCGAAAATTGATGAATAAAATAAATGCAAAAGAAATTGATATTGTGAAGCTTTTCGATGGAAAATGGATTCCGTCGAAAACTAATGAATAAAATAAATGCAAAAGAAATTAACTTTGTGAAGTTTTTCGATGGAAAATGGATTCCGTCGAAGATGGATGAATAAAATAAATGCAAAAGAAATTGATTTTGTGAAGTTTTTCGTCGTAAAAAGAATTTCATCGAAAACTGATGAATAAAATAAATGCAAAAGAAATTGATTTTGTGAAGTTTTTCGATGCAAAATGGATTCCGTCGAAAACTGATGAATAAAATAAATGTAAAAGAAATTGATTTTGTGAAGTTTTTCGGCGGAAAATGGATTCCGTCGAAGATTTTTGACAGAAAATGTATACCGTCGAAAATGGATGAATAAAATAAATGCAAAAGAAATTGATTTTGTGAAGTTTTTCGACGGAAAAAGAATTCCGTCGAAAACTGATGAATAAAATAAATGCAAAAGAAATTGATTTTATGAAGTTTTCGTCGGAAAAAGAATTTCGTCGAAAACTGATGAATAAACTAAATGCAAAAGAAATTGATTTTGTGAAGTTTTTCTACGGAAAATGGATTCCGTCGAAAACTGATGAATAAAATAAATGCAAAAGAAATTGATTTTGTGAAGTTTTTCGACGGAAAATGGATTCCGTCGAAGGAAAATGTATTCTGTCGAAAATGGATGAATAAAATAAATACAAAAGAAATTGATTTTGTGAAGTTTTTCGACGGAAAAAGAATTGGTCGAAAACTGATGAATAAAATAAATGCAAAAGAAATTGATTTTGTGAAGTTTTTCGATGGAAAATGGATTCCATCGAAATCTGATGAATAAAATAAATGCAAAAGAAATTGATTTTGTGAAGTTTTTCGACGGAAAATGGATTCCGTCGAAGATTTTTTACGGAAAATGAATTCCGTCGAAAATGGATGAATAAAATAAATGCGAAAGAAATTGATTTTGTGAAGTTTTTTGAAGGAAAACGGATTCCGTCGAAAATGGATGAATAAAATAAATGCAAAAGAAATTGACATTGTGAAGTTTTTTTACGGAAAACGGATTCCGTCGAAAATGGATTAATAAACTAAATGCAAAAGAAATGGATTTTATGAAGTTTTTCGACGAAAATGGATTTCGTCGAAGATTTTTGACGGAAAACGAATTCCGTCTATAACGGATGAATAAAATAAATTGCAAAAGAAATTCTTTTTGTGAAGTTTTTCGATGGAAAAAGAATTTCGTCGAAAACTGATAAATAAAATAAATGCAAAAGAAATTGATTTTGTGAAGTTTTTCGACGGAAAATGGATTCCGTCGAAAACTGATGAATAAAATAAATGCATAGGAAATTGATTTTGTGAAGTTTTTCGACGGAAAATGGATTACGTCGAAGATTTTTGACGGAAAATGAATTCCGTCGAAAATGGATGAATAAAATAAATGCAAAAGAAATTGATTTTGTGAAGTTTTTTGACGAAAAACGGATTCCGTCGAAAATGGATGAATAAAATAAATGCAAAAGAAATTGATATTGTGAAGTTTTTTGAAGGAAAACGGGTTCCGTCGAAAATGGATGAATAAAATAAATGCAAAAGAAATTGATTTTGTGAAGTTTTTCGACGGAAAATGGATTTCGTCGAAAATTGATGAATAAAATAAATTAAAAAGAAATTGATTTTGTGAAGTTTTTCGATGGAAAATGGATTCCGTCGAAAACTGATGAATAAAATAAATGCAAAAGAAATTGATTTTGTGAAGTTTTTCGACTGAAAATGGATTCCGTCGAAGATTTTTGACGGAAAATGAATTCCGTCGAAAATGGATGAATAAAATAAATGTAAAAGAAATTGATTTTGTGAATTTTTTTTTACGGAAAATGGATTCCGTCGAAAATGGATGAATAAAATAAATGCAAAAGAAATTGATATTGTGAAGTTTTGTTACGGAAAACGGATTCCGTCGAAAATGGATGAATAAATAAATGCAAAAGAAATTGATATTGGGAAGTTTTTTGACGGAAAACAGATTTCGTCGAAAATGGATGAATAAAATAAATGCGAAAGAAATTGATATTGTGAAATTTTGTTACGGAAAACGGATTCCGTCGAAAATGGATGAATAAATAAATGCAAAAGAAATTGATATTAGGATGTTTTTTGACGGAAAACGGATTCCGTCGAAAATGGATGAATAAAATAAATGCAAAAGAAATTGATATTGTGAAGTTTTTTTATGGAAAACGGATTCCGTCGAAAATGGATGATAAAATAAATGCAAAAGAAATTGATTTTGTGATGTTTTTCGACGGAAAATGGATTTCGTCGAAGATTTTTGACGGAAAATGAATTCCGTCGAAAATGGATGAATAAAATAAATGCAAAAGAAATTGATTTTGTGAAGTTTTTTGACGGAAAACGGATTACGTCGAAAATGGATGAATAAAATAAATGCAAAAGAAATTGAAATTGTGAAGTTTTTTGACGGAAAACGGATTCCGTAAAAAATGGAGGAATAAAATAAATGCAAAATAAATTGATTTTGTGAAGTTTTTCGACAAAAATGGATTTCGTCGAAAATGGATGAATAAAATAAATGCAAAAGAAATTGATTTTGTGATGTTTTTCGACGAAAATGGATTTCGTCGAAGATTTGACGGAAAACGAATTCCGTCTAAAACGTATGAATAAAAAAAATTGCAAAAGAAATTCATTTTGTGAATTTTTTCGACGGAAAAAGAATTTCGTCGAAAACTGATGAATAAAATAAATGCAAAAGAAATTGATTTTGTGAAGTTTTTTGACGAAAATGGATTCCGTCGAAAACTGATGAATAAAATAAATGTAAAAGAAATTGATTTTGTGAATTTTTTCAACGGAAAATGGATTCCGTTGAAGATTTTTTACGGAAAATGAATTCCGTAAAAAATGGATGAATAAAATAAATGCAAAAGAAATTGATTTTGTGAAGTTTTTCGACGGAATATGGATTCCGTCGAAAATTGATGAATAAAATAAATTAAAAAGAAATTGATTTTGTGAAGTTTTTCGATGGAAAATGGATTCCGTCGAAAACTGATGAATAAAATAAATGCAAAAGAAATTGATTTTGTGAAGTTTTTCGACGGAAAATGGATTCCGTCGAAGATTTTTGATGGAAAATGTATTCTGTCGAAAATGGATGAATAAAATAAATGCAAAAGAAATTGATTTTGTGAAGTTTTTCGATGGAAAATGGATTCCATCGAAATCTGATGAATAAAATAAATGCAAAAGAAATTGATTTTGTGAAGTTTTTCGACGGAAAATGGATTCCGTCGAAGATTTTTTACGGAAAATGAATTCCGTCGAAAATGGATGAATAAAATAAATGCGAAAGAAATTGATTTTGTGAAGTTTTTTGAAGGAAAACGGATTCCGTCGAAAATGGATGAATAAAATAAATGCAAAAGAAATTGACATTGTGAAGTTTTTTTACGGAAAACGGATTCCGTCGAAAATGGATTAATAAACTAAATGCAAAAGAAATGGATTTTATGAAGTTTTTCGACGAAAATGGATTTCGTCGAAGATTTTTGACGGAAAACGAATTCCGTCTATAACGGATGAATAAAATAAATTGCAAAAGAAATTCTTTTTGTGAAGTTTTTCGATGGAAAAAGAATTTCGTCGAAAACTGATAAATAAAATAAATGCAAAAGAAATTGATTTTGTGAAGTTTTTCGACGGAAAATGGATTCCGTCGAAAACTGATGAATAAAATAAATGCATAGGAAATTGATTTTGTGAAGTTTTTCGACGGAAAATGGATTCCGTCGAAGATTTTTGACGGAAAATGAATTCCGTCGAAAATGGATGAATAAAATAAATGCAAAAGAAATTGATTTTGTGAAGTTTTTTGACGAAAAACGGATTCCGTCGAAAATGGATGAATAAAATAAATGCAAAAGAAATTGATATTGTGAAGTTTTTTGAAGGAAAACGGGTTCCGTCGAAAATGGATGAATAAAATAAATGCAAAAGAAATTAATTTTGTGAAGTTTTTCGACGGAAAAAGAATTGTGTCGAAAACTGATGAATAAAATAAATGCAAAAGAAATTGATTTTGTGAAGTTTTTCGACGGAAAATGGATTCCGTCGAAAATTGATGAATAAAATAAATGAAAAAGAAATTGATTTTGTGAAGTTTTTCGATGGAAAATGGATTCCATCGAAAACTGATGAATAAAATAAATGCAAAAGAAATTGATTTTGTGAAGTTTTTCGAAGGAAAATGGATTCCGTCAAAGATTTTTGACGGAAAATGTATTCTGTCGAAAATGGATGAATAAGATAAATGCAAAAGAAATTGATTTTGTGAAGTTTTTCGATGGAAAAAGAATTGGTCGAAAACTGATGACTAAAATAAATGCAAAAGAAATTGATTTTGTGAAGTTTTTCGACGGAAAATGGATTCCGTCGAAGATTTTTTACGGAAAATGAATTCCGCTGAAAATGGATGAAGAAAATAACTGCGAAAGAAATTGATTTTGGGAAGTTTTTTGATGGAAAATGGATTCCGTCGAAAATGGTTGAATAAAATAAATGCAAAAGAAATTGATATTGTGAAGTTTTTTTACGGAAAACGGATTCCGTCGAAAATGGATGAATAAAATAAATGCAAAAGAAATTGATTTTGTGATGTTTTTCGACGGAAAAAGGATTTCATCGAAGATTTTTGACGGAAAATGAATTCCGTCGAAAATGGATGAATAAAATAAATGCAAAAGAAATTGATTTTGTGAAGTTTTTTGACGGAAAACGGATTCCGTCGAAAATGGATGAATAAAATAAATGCACAAGAAATTGAAATTGTGAAGTTTTTTGACGGAAAACGGATTCCGTAAAAAATGGAGGAATAAAATAAATGCAAAATAAATTGATTTTGTGAAGTTTTTCGACAAAAATGGATTTCGTCAAAAATGGATGAATAAAATAAATGCAAAAGAAATTGATTTTGTGATGTTTTTCGACGAAAATTGATTTCGTCGAAGATTTTTGACGGAAAACGAATTACGTCTAAAACGTATGAATAAAAAAAAATTGCAAAAGAAATTCATTTTGTGAATTTTTTCGACGGAAAAAGAATTTCGTCGAAAACTGATGAATAAAATAAATGCAAAAGAAATTTATTTTGTGAAGTTTTTTGACGAAAATGGATTCGGTCGAAAACTGATGAATAAAATAATGCAAAAGAAATTGATTTTGTGACGTTTTTCGACGGAAAATGGATTCCGTTGAAGATTTTTTACGGAAAATGAATTCCGTCGAAAATGGATGAATAAAATAAATGCAAAAGAAATTGATTTTGTGAAGTTTTTCGACTGAAAATGGATTCCGTCGAAAATTGATGAATAAAATAAATGAAAAAGAAATTGATTTTGTGTAGTTTTTCGATGGAAAATGGATTCCGTCGAAAACTGATGAATAAAATAAATGCAAAAGAAATTGATTTTGTGAAGTTTTTCGACAGATAATGGATTTCGTCGAAATCTGATGAATAAAATAAAGGCAAAAGAAATTGATTTTGTGATGTTTTTCGACGGAAAATGGATTCCGTCGAAGATTTTTTACGGAAAATGAATTCCGTCGAAAATGGATGAATAAAATAAATGCGAAAGAAATTGATTTTGTGAAGTTTTTTGAAGGAAAACGGATTCCGTCGAAAATGGATGAATAAAATAAATGCAAAAGAAATTGATATTGTGAAGTTTTTTTACGGAAAACGGATTCCGTCGAAAATGGATGAATAAAATAAATGCAAAAGAAATGGATTTTATGAAGCTTTTCGACGAAAATGGATTTCGTCTGAGATTTTTGACGGAAAACGAATTCCGTCTATAACGGATGAATAAAATAAATTGCAAAAGAAATTCTTTTTGTGAAGTTTTTCGATGGAAAAAGAATTTCGTCGAAAATTGATGAATAAAATAAATGCAAAAGAAATTGATTTTGTGAAGTTTTTTGACGGAAAACGGATTTCGTCGAAAATGGATGAATAAGATAAATGCAATAGAAATTGATATTGTGAAGTTTTGTTACGGAAAACGGATTCCGTCGAAAATGGATGAATAAATAAATGCAAAAGAAATTGATTTTGGGAAGTTTTTTGACGGAAAACAGATTTCGTCGAAAATGGATGAATAAAATAAATGCAAAAGAAATTGATATTGTGAAATTTTGTTACGGAAAACGGATTCCGTCGAAAATGGATGAATAAATAAATGCAAAAGAAATTGATATTGGGATGTTTTTTGACGGAAAACGGATTCCGTCGAAAATGGATGAATAAAATAAATGCAAAAGAAATTGATATTGTGAAGTTTTTTTACGGAAAACGGATTCCGTCGAAAATGGATGATAAAATAAATGCAAAAGAAATTGATTTTGTGATGTTTTTCGATGGAAAATGGATCGAAAATGGATTAATAAACTAAATGCAAAAGAAATGGATTTTAGAGTTTTTCGACGAAAATGGATTTCGTCGAAGATTTTTGACGGAAAACGAATTCCGTCGAAAATGGATGAATAAAATAAATGCAAAAGAAATTGATTTTGTGAAGTTTTTTGACGGAAAACGGATTACGTTGATGAATAAAATAAATGCAAAAGAAATTGATTTTGTGAAGTTTTTTGACGGAAAACGGATTCCGTCGAAAAATGGATGAATAAAATAAATGCATAAATTGATTTTGAATGTGAAAATGGATTTCGTCGACAAGATTTTTAAAATTTTGTGAAGTTTTTTGACGGAAAAAAATGAATTCCGTCGAAAATGGATGAATAAAATAAATGCAAAAGAAATTGAAATTGTGAAGTTTTTTGACGGAAAACGGATTCCGTCGAAAATGGATGAATAAAATAAATGCAAAAGAAATTGAAATTGTGAAGTTTTTTGACGGAAAACGGATTCCGTAAAAAATGGAGGAATAAAATAAATGCAAAATAAATTGATTTTGTGAAGTTTTTCGACAAAAATGGATTTCGTCGAAAATGGATGAATAAAATAAATGCAAAAGAAATTGATTTTGTGATGTTTTTCGACGAAAATGGATTTCGTCGAAGATTTTTGACGGAAAACGAATTCCGTCTAAAACGGATGAATAAAATAAATTGCAAAAGAAATTGATTTTGTGAAGTTTTTCGACGGAAAAAGAATTTCGTCGAAAACTGATGAATAAAATAAATGCAAAAGAAATTGATTTTGTGAAGTTTTTTGACGAAAATGGATTCCGTCGAAAACTGATGAATAAAATAAATGCAAAAGAAATTGATTTTGTGAATTTTTTCGACGGAAAATGGATTCCGTTGAAGATTTTTTACGGAAAATGAATTCCGTCGTCAAAAATGGATGAATAAAATAAATGCAAAAGAAATTGATTTTGTGAAGTTTTTCGACGGAAAATGAATTCCGTCGAAAACTGATGAATAAAATAATTGCAAAAGAAATTGATTTTGTGAAGTTTTTCGATGGAAAATGGATTCCGTCGAAATCTGATGAATAAAATAAATGCAAAAGAAATTGAAATTGATGAATAAAATAAATGCAAAAGAAATTGATTTGTCGAAGATTTTTTACGGAAAATGAATTCCGTCGAAAATGGATGAATAAAATAAATGTGAAAGAAATTGATTTTTTGAAGTTTTTTGAAGGAAAACGGATTCCGTCGAAAATGGATGAATAAAATAAATGCAAAAGAAATTGACATTGTGAAGTTTTTTTACGGAAAACGGATTCCGTCGAAAATGGATTAATAAACTAAATGCAAAAGAAATGGATTTTATGAAGTTTTTCGACGAAAATGGATTTCGTCGAAGATTTTTGACGGAAAACGAATTCCGTCTATAACGGATGAATAAAATAAATTGCAAAAGAAATTCTTTTTGTGAAGTTTTTCGATGGAAAAAGAATTTCGTCGAAAACTGATAAATAAAATAAATGCAAAAGAAATTGATTTTGTGAAGTTTTTCGACGGAAAATGGATTCCGTCGAAAACTGATGAATAAAATAAATGCATAGGAAATTGATTTTGTGAAGTTTTTCGACGGAAAATGGATTCCGTCGAAGATTTTTGACGGAAAATGAATTCCGTCGAAAATGGATGAATAAAATAAATGCAAAAGAAATTGATTTTGTGAAGTTTTTTGACGAAAAACGGATTCCGTCGAAAATGGATGAATAAAATAAATGCAAAAGAAATTGATATTGTGAAGTTTTTTGAAGGAAAAAGGGGTTCCGTCGAAAATGGATGAATAAAATAAATGCAAAAGAAATTAATTTTGTGAAGTTTTTCGACGGAAAAAGAATTGTGTCGAAAACTGATGAATAAAATAAATGCAAAAGAAATTGATTTTGTGAAGTTTTTCGACGGAAAATGGATTCCGTCGAAAATTGATGAATAAAATAAATGAAAAAGAAATTGATTTTGTGAAGTTTTTCGATGGAAAATGGATTCCGTCGAAAACTGAATGAATAAAATAAATGCAAAAGAAATTGATTTTGTGAAGTTTTTCGAAGGAAAATGGATTCCGTCAAAGATTTTTGACGGAAAATGTATTCTGTCGAAAATGGATGAATAAGATAAATGCAAAAGAAATTGATTTTGTGAAGTTTTTCGATGGAAAAAGAATTGGTCGAAAACTGATGACTAAAATAAATGCAAAAGAAATTGATTTTGTGAAGTTTTTCGACGGAAAATGGATTCCGTCGAAAACTGATGAATAAAATAAATGCCAAAGAAATTGATTTTGTGAAGTTTTTCGACGGAAAATGGATTCGAAGATTTTTTACGGAAAATGAATTCCGTTGAAAATGGATGAAGAAAATAACTGCGAAAGAAATTGATTTTGGGAAGTTTTTTGACGGAAAATGGATTCCGTCGAAAATGGTTGAATAAAATAAATGCAAAAGAAATTGATATTGTGAAGTTTTTTTACGGAAAACGGATTCCGTCGAAAATGGATGAATAAAATAAATGCAAAAGAAATTGATTTTGTGATGTTTTTCGACGGAAAATGGATTTCGTCGAAGATTTTTGACGGAAAATGAATTCCGTCGAAAATGGATGAATAAAATAAATGCAAAAGAAATTGATTTTGTGAAGTTTTTCGACGGAAAAAGAATTGGTCGAAAACTGATGAATAAAATAAATGCAAAAGAAATTGATTTTGTGAAGTTTTTCGATGTCGAAAATCTGATGAATAAAATAAATGTGATTTTTTACGGAAGAAATCTGATGAATAAAATAAATGCGAAAGAAATTGATTTTGTGAAGTTTTTTGAAGGAAAATGGATTCCGTCGAAAATGGATGAATAAAATAAATGCAAAAGAAATTGACATTGTGAAGTTTTTTTACGGAAAACGGATTCCGTCGAAAATGGATTAATAAACTAAATGCAAAAGAAATGGATTTTATGAAGTTTTTCGACGAAAATGGATTTCGTCGAAGATTTTTGATGGAAAACGAATTCCGTCTATAACGGATGAATAAAGTAAATTGCAAAAGAAATTCTTTTTGTGAAGTTTTTCGATGGAAAAAAAATTTCGTCGAAAACTGATAAATAAAATTAATGCAAAAGAAATTGATTTTGTGAAGTTTTTCGACGGAAAATGGATTCCGTCGAAAACTGATGAATAAAATAAATGCATAGGAAATTGATTTTGTGAAGTTTTTCGACGGAAAATGGATTCCGTCGAAGATTTTTGACGGAAAATGAATTCCGTCGAAAATGGATGAATAAAATAAATGCAAAAGAAATTGATTTTGTGAAGTTTTTTGACGAAAAACGGATTCCGTCGAAAATGGATGAATAAAATAAATGCAAAAGAAATTGATATTGTCAAGTTTTTTGAAGGAAAACGGGTTCCGTCGAAAATGGATGAATAAAATAAATGCAAAAGAAATTAATTTTGTGAAGTTTTTCGACGGAAAAAGAATTGTGTCGAAAACTGATGAATAAAATAAATGCAAAAGAAATTGATTTTGTGAAGTTTTTCGACGGAAAATGGATTCCGTCTAAAATTGATGAATAAAATAAATGAAAAAGAAATTGATTTTGTGAAGTTTTTCGATGGAAAATGGATTCCGTCGAAAACTGAATGAATAAAATAAATGCAAAAGAAATTGATTTTGTGAAGTTTTTCGAAGGAAAATGGATTCCGTCAAAGATTTTTGACGGAAAATGTATTCTGTCGAAAATGGATGAATAAGATAAATGCAAAAGAAATTGATTTTGTGAAGTTTTTCGATGGAAAAAGAATTGGTCGAAAACTGATGACTAAAATAAATGCAAAAGAAATTGATTTTGTGAAGTTTTTCGACGGAAAATGGATTCCGTCGAAAACTGATGAATAAAATAAATGCCAAAGAAATTGATTTTGTGAAGTTTTTCGACGGAAAATGGATTCCGTCGAAGATTTTTTACGGAAAATGAATTCCGTTGAAAATGGATGAAGAAAATAACTGCGAAAGAAATTGATTTTGGGAAGTTTTTTGACGGAAAATGGATTCCGTCGAAAATGGTTGAATAAAATAAATGCAAAAGAAATTGATATTGTGAAGTTTTTTTACGGAAAACGGATTCCGTCGAAAATGGATGAATAAAATAAATGCAAAAGAAATTGATTTTGTGATGTTTTTCGACGGAAAATGGATTTCGTCGAAGATTTTTGACGGAAAATGAATTCCGTCGAAAATGGATGAATAAAATAAATGCAAAAATTGATTTTGTGAAGTTTTTCGACGGAAAAAGAATTGGTCGAAAACTGATGAATAAAATAAATGCAAAAGAAATTGATTTTGTGAAGTTTTTCGATGGAAAATGGATTCCATCGAAATCTGATGAATAAAATAAATGCAAAAGAAATTGATTTTGTGAAGTTTTTCGACGGAAAATGGATTCCGTCGAAGATTTTTTACGGAAAATGAATTCCGTCGAAAATGGATGAATAAAATAAATGCGAAAGAAATTGATTTTGTGAAGTTTTTTGAAGGAAAATGGATTCCGTCGAAAATGGATGAATAAAATAAATGCAAAAGAAATTGACATTGTGAAGTTTTTTTACGGAAAACGGATTCCGTCGAAAATGGATTAATAAACTAAATGCAAAAGAAATGGATTTTATGAAGTTTTTCGACGAAAATGGATTTCGTCGAAGATTTTTGACGGAAAACGAATTCCGTCTATAACGGATGAATAAAATAAATTGCAAAAGAAATTCTTTTTGTGAAGTTTTTCGATGGAAAAAGAATTTCGTCGAAAACTGATAAATAAAATAAATGCAAAAGAAATTGATTTTGTGAAGTTTTTCGACGGAAAATGGATTCCGTCGAAAACTGATGAATAAAATAAATGCATAGGAAATTGATTTTGTGAAGTTTTTCGACGGAAAATGGATTCCGTCGAAGATTTTTGACGGAAAATGAATTCCGTCGAAAATGGATGAATAAAATAAATGCAAAAGAAATTGATTTTGTGAAGTTTTTTGACGAAAAACGGATTCCGTCGAAAATGGATGAATAAAATAAATGCAAAAGAAATTGATATTGTCAAGTTTTTTGAAGGAAAACGGGTTCCGTCGAAAATGGATGAATAAAATAAATGCAAAAGAAATTAATTTTGTGAAGTTTTTCGACGGAAAAAGAATTGTGTCGAAAACTGATGAATAAAATAAATGCAAAAGAAATTGATTTTGTGAAGTTTTTCGACGGAAAATGGATTCCGTCTAAAATTGATGAATAAAATAAATGAAAAAGAAATTGATTTTGTGAAGTTTTTCGATGGAAAATGGATTCCGTCGAAAACTGAATGAATAAAATAAATGCAAAAGAAATTGATTTTGTGAAGTTTTTCGAAGGAAAATGGATTCCGTCAAAGATTTTTGACGGAAAATGTATTCTGTCGAAAATGGATGAATAAGATAAATGCAAAAGAAATTGATTTTGTGAAGTTTTTCGATGGAAAAAGAATTGGTCGAAAACTGATGACTAAAATAAATGCAAAAGAAATTGATTTTGTGAAGTTTTTCGACGGAAAATGGATTCCGTCGAAAACTGATGAATAAAATAAATGCCAAAGAAATTGATTTTGTGAAGTTTTTCGACGGAAAATGGATTCCGTCGAAGATTTTTTACGGAAAATGAATTCCGTTGAAAATGGATGAAGAAAATAACTGCGAAAGAAATTGATTTTGGGAAGTTTTTTGACGGAAAATGGATTCCGTCGAAAATGGTTGAATAAAATAAATGCAAAAGAAATTGATATTGTGAAGTTTTTTTACGGAAAACGGATTCCGTCGAAAATGGATGAATAAAATAAATGCAAAAGAAATTGATTTTGTGATGTTTTTCGACGGAAAATGGATTTCGTCGAAGATTTTTGACGGAAAATGAATTCCGTCGAAAATGGATGAATAAAATAAATGCAAAAGAAATTGATTTTGTGAAGTTTTTCGACGGAAAAAGAATTGGTCGAAAACTGATGAATAAAATAAATGCAAAAGAAATTGATTTTGTGAAGTTTTTCGATGGAAAATGGATTCCATCGAAATCTGATGAATAAAATAAATGCAAAAGAAATTGATTTTGTGAAGTTTTTCGACGGAAAATGGATTCCGTCGAAGATTTTTTACGGAAAATGAATTCCGTCGAAAATGGATGAATAAAATAAATGCGAAAGAAATTGATTTTGTGAAGTTTTTTGAAGGAAAATGGATGAATAAAATAAATGCAAAAGAAATTGACATTGTGAAGTTTTTTTACGGAAAACGGATTCCGTCGAAAATGGATTAATAAACTAAATGCAAAAGAAATGGATTTTATGAAGTTTTTCGACGAAAATGGATTTCGTCGAAGATTTTTGACGGAAAACGAATTCCGTCTATAACGGATGAATAAAATAAATTGCAAAAGAAATTCTTTTTGTGAAGTTTTTCGATGGAAAAAGAATTTCGTCGAAAACTGATAAATAAAATAAATGCAAAAGAAATTGATTTTGTGAAGTTTTTCGACGGAAAATGGATTCCGTCGAAAACTGATGAATAAAATAAATGCATAGGAAATTGATTTTGTGAAGTTTTTCGACGGAAAATGGATTCCGTCGAAGATTTTTGACGGAAAATGAATTCCGTCGAAAATGGATGAATAAAATAAATGCAAAAGAAATTGATTTTGTGAAGTTTTTTGACGAAAAACGGATTCCGTCGAAAATGGATGAATAAAATAAATGCAAAAGAAATTGATATTGTCAAGTTTTTTGAAGGAAAACGGGTTCCGTCGAAAATGGATGAATAAAATAAATGCAAAAGAAATTAATTTTGTGAAGTTTTTCGACGGAAAAAGAATTGTGTCGAAAACTGATGAATAAAATAAATGCAAAAGAAATTGATTTTGTGAAGTTTTTCGACGGAAAATGGATTCCGTCTAAAATTGATGAATAAAATAAATGAAAAAGAAATTGATTTTGTGAAGTTTTTCGATGGAAAATGGATTCCGTCGAAAACTGAATGAATAAAATAAATGCAAAAGAAATTGATTTTGTGAAGTTTTTCGAAGGAAAATGGATTCCGTCAAAGATTTTTGACGGAAAATGTATTCTGTCGAAAATGGATGAATAAGATAAATGCAAAAGAAATTGATTTTGTGAAGTTTTTCGATGGAAAAAGAATTGGTCGAAAACTGATGACTAAAATAAATGCAAAAGAAATTGATTTTGTGAAGTTTTTCGACGGAAAATGGATTCCGTCAAAAACTGATGAATAAAATAAATGCCAAAGAAAAATTGATTTTGTGAAGTTTTTCGACGGAAAATGGATTCCGTCGAAGATTTTTTACGGAAAATGAATTCCGTTGAAAATGGATGAAGAAAATAACTGCGAAAGAAATTGATTTTGGGAAGTTTTTTGACGGAAAATGGATTCCGTCGAAAATGGTTGAATAAAATAAATGCAAAAGAAATTGATATTGTGAAGTTTTTTTACGGAAAACGGATTCCGTCGAAAATGGATGAATAAAATAAATGCAAAAGAAATTGATTTTGTGATGTTTTTCGACGGAAAATGGATTTCGTCGAAGATTTTTGACGGAAAATGAATTCCGTCGAAAATGGATGAATAAAATAAATGCAAAAGAAATTGATTTTGTGAAGTTTTTCGACGGAAAAAGAATTGGTCGAAAACTGATGAATAAAATAAATGCAAAAGAAATTGATTTTGTGAAGTTTTTCGATGGAAAATGGATTCCATCGAAATCTGATGAATAAAATAAATGCAAAAGAAATTGATTTTGTGAAGTTTTTCGACGGAAAATGGATTCCGTCGAAGATTTTTTACGGAAAATGAATTCCGTCGAAAATGGATGAATAAAATAAATGCGAAAGAAATTGATTTTGTGAAGTTTTTTGAAGGAAAACGGATTCCGTCGAAAATGGATGAATAAAATAAATGCAAAAGAAATTGACATTGTGAAGTTTTTTTACGGAAAACGGATTCCGTCGAAAATGGATTAATAAACTAAATGCAAAAGAAATGGATTTTATGAAGTTTTTCGACGAAAATGGATTTCGTCGAAGATTTTTGACGGAAAACGAATTCCGTCTATAACGGATGAATAAAATAAATTGCAAAAGAAATTCTTTTTGTGAAGTTTTTCGATGGAAAAAGAATTTCGTCGAAAACTGATAAATAAAATAAATGCAAAAGAAATTGATTTTGTGAAGTTTTTCGACGGAAAATGGATTCCGTCGAAAACTGATGAATAAAATAAATGCATAGGAAATTGATTTTGTGAAGTTTTTCGACGGAAAATGGATTCCGTCGAAGATTTTTGACGGAAAATGAATTCCGTCGAAAATGGATGAATAAAATAAATGCAAAAGAAATTGATTTTGTGAAGTTTTTTGACGAAAAACGGATTCCGTCGAAAATGGATGAATAAAATAAATGCAAAAGAAATTGATATTGTCAAGTTTTTTGAAGGAAAACGGGTTCCGTCGAAAATGGATGAATAAAATAAATGCAAAAGAAATTAATTTTGTGAAGTTTTTCGACGGAAAAAGAATTGTGTCGAAAACTGATGAATAAAATAAATGCAAAAGAAATTGATTTTGTGAAGTTTTTCGACGGAAAATGGATTCCGTCTAAAATTGATGAATAAAATAAATGAAAAAGAAATTGATTTTGTGAAGTTTTTCGATGGAAAATGGATTCCGTCGAAAACTGAATGAATAAAATAAATGCAAAAGAAATTGATTTTGTGAAGTTTTTCGAAGGAAAATGGATTCCGTCAAAGATTTTTGACGGAAAATGTATTCTGTCGAAAATGGATGAATAAGATAAATGCAAAAGAAATTGATTTTGTGAAGTTTTTCGATGGAAAAAGAATTGGTCGAAAACTGATGACTAAAATAAATGCAAAAGAAATTGATTTTGTGAAGTTTTTCGACGGAAAATGGATTCCGTCGAAAACTGATGAATAAAATAAATGCCAAAGAAATTGATTTTGTGAAGTTTTTCGACGGAAAATGGATTCCGTCGAAGATTTTTTACGGAAAATGAATTCCGTTGAAAATGGATGAAGAAAATAACTGCGAAAGAAATTGATTTTGGGAAGTTTTTTGACGGAAAATGGATTCCGTCGAAAATGGTTGAATAAAATAAATGCAAAAGAAATTGATATTGTGAAGTTTTTTTACGGAAAACGGATTCCGTCGAAAATGGATGAATAAAATAAATGCAAAAGAAATTGATTTTGTGATGTTTTTCGACGGAAAATGGATTTCGTCGAAGATTTTTGACGGAAAATGAATTCCGTCGAAAATGGATGAATAAAATAAATGCAAAAGAAATTGATTTTGTGAAGTTTTTCGACGGAAAAAGAATTGGTCGAAAACTGATGAATAAAATAAATGCAAAAGAAATTGATTTTGTGAAGTTTTTCGATGGAAAATGGATTCCATCGAAATCTGATGAATAAAATAAATGCAAAAGAAATTGATTTTGTGAAGTTTTTCGACGGAAAATGGATTCCGTCGAAGATTTTTTACGGAAAATGAATTCCGTCGAAAATGGATGAATAAAATAAATGCGAAAGAAATTGATTTTGTGAAGTTTTTTGAAGGAAAACGGATTCCGTCGAAAATGGATGAATAAAATAAATGCAAAAGAAATTGACATTGTGAAGTTTTTTTACGGAAAACGGATTCCGTCGAAAATGGATTAATAAACTAAATGCAAAAGAAATGGATTTTATGAAGTTTTTCGACGAAAATGGATTTCGTCGAAGATTTTTGACGGAAAACGAATTCCGTCTATAACGGATGAATAAAATAAATTGCAAAAGAAATTCTTTTTGTGAAGTTTTTCGATGGAAAAAGAATTTCGTCGAAAACTGATAAATAAAATAAATGCAAAAGAAATTGATTTTGTGAAGTTTTTCGACGGAAAATGGATTCCGTCGAAAACTGATGAATAAAATAAATGCATAGGAAATTGATTTTGTGAAGTTTTTCGACGGAAAATGGATTCCGTCGAAGATTTTTGACGGAAAATGAATTCCGTCGAAAATGGATGAATAAAATAAATGCAAAAGAAATTGATTTTGTGAAGTTTTTTGACGAAAAACGGATTCCGTCGAAAATGGATGAATAAAATAAATGCAAAAGAAATTGATATTGTCAAGTTTTTTGAAGGAAAACGGGTTCCGTCGAAAATGGATGAATAAAATAAATGCAAAAGAAATTAATTTTGTGAAGTTTTTCGACGGAAAAAGAATTGTGTCGAAAACTGATGAATAAAATAAATGCAAAAGAAATTGATTTTGTGAAGTTTTTCGACGGAAAATGGATTCCGTCTAAAATTGATGAATAAAATAAATGAAAAAGAAATTGATTTTGTGAAGTTTTTCGATGGAAAATGGATTCCGTCGAAAACTGAATGAATAAAATAAATGCAAAAGAAATTGATTTTGTGAAGTTTTTCGAAGGAAAATGGATTCCGTCAAAGATTTTTGACGGAAAATGTATTCTGTCGAAAATGGATGAATAAGATAAATGCAAAAGAAATTGATTTTGTGAAGTTTTTCGATGGAAAAAGAATTGGTCGAAAACTGATGACTAAAATAAATGCAAAAGAAATTGATTTTGTGAAGTTTTTCGACGGAAAATGGATTCCGTCGAAAACTGATGAATAAAATAAATGCCAAAGAAATTGATTTTGTGAAGTTTTTCGACGGAAAATGGATTCCGTCGAAGATTTTTTACGGAAAATGAATTCCGTTGAAAATGGATGAAGAAAATAACTGCGAAAGAAATTGATTTTGGGAAGTTTTTTGACGGAAAATGGATTCCGTCGAAAATGGTTGAATAAAATAAATGCAAAAGAAATTGATATTGTGAAGTTTTTTTACGGAAAACGGATTCCGTCGAAAATGGATGAATAAAATAAATGCAAAAGAAATTGATTTTGTGATGTTTTTCGACGGAAAATGGATTTCGTCGAAGATTTTTGACGGAAAATGAATTCCGTCGAAAATGGATGAATAAAATAAATGCAAAAGAAATTGATTTTGTGAAGTTTTTCGACGGAAAAAGAATTGATCGAAAACTGATGAATAAAATAAATGCAAAAGAAATTGATTTTGTGAAGTTTTTCGTTGGAAAATGGATTCCATCGAAATCTGATGAATAAAATAAATGCAAAAGAAATTGATTTTGTGAAGTTTTTCGACGGAAAATGGATTCCGTCGAAGATTTTTTACGGAAAATGAATTCCGTCGAAAATGGATGAATAAAATAAATGCGAAAGAAATTGATTTTGTGAAGTTTTTTGAAGGAAAACGGATTCCGTCGAAAATGGATGAATAAAATAAATGCAAAAGAAATTGACATTGTGAAGTTTTTTTACGGAAAACGGATTCCGTCGAAAATGGATTAATAAACTAAATGCAAAAGAAATGGATTTTATGAAGTTTTTCGACGAAAATGGATTTCGTCGAAGATTTTTGACGGAAAACGAATTCCGTCTATAACGGATGAATAAAATAAATTGCAAAAGAAATTCTTTTTGTGAAGTTTTTCGATGGAAAAAGAATTTCGTCGAAAACTGATAAATAAAATAAATGCAAAAGAAATTGATTTTGTGAAGTTTTTCGACGGAAAATGGATTCCGTCGAAAACTGATGAATAAAATAAATGCATAGGAAATTGATTTTGTGAAGTTTTTCGACGGAAAATGGATTCCGTCGAAGATTTTTGACGGAAAATGAATTCCGTCGAAAATGGATGAATAAAATAAATGCAAAAGAAATTGATTTTGTGAAGTTTTTTGACGAAAAACGGATTCCGTCGAAAATGGATGAATAAAATAAATGCAAAAGAAATTGATATTGTCAAGTTTTTTGAAGGAAAACGGGTTCCGTCGAAAATGGATGAATAAAATAAATGCAAAAGAAATTAATTTTGTGAAGTTTTTCGACGGAAAAAGAATTGTGTCGAAAACTGATGAATAAAATAAATGCAAAAGAAATTGATTTTGTGAAGTTTTTCGACGGAAAATGGATTCCGTCTAAAATTGATGAATAAAATAAATGAAAAAGAAATTGATTTTGTGAAGTTTTTCGATGGAAAATGGATTCCGTCGAAAACTGAATGAATAAAATAAATGCAAAAGAAATTGATTTTGTGAAGTTTTTCGAAGGAAAATGGATTCCGTCAAAGATTTTTGACGGAAAATGTATTCTGTCGAAAATGGATGAATAAGATAAATGCAAAAGAAATTGATTTTGTGAAGTTTTTCGATGGAAAAAGAATTGGTCGAAAACTGATGACTAAAATAAATGCAAAAGAAATTGATTTTGTGAAGTTTTTCGACGGAAAATGGATTCCGTCGAAAACTGATGAATAAAATAAATGCCAAAGAAATTGATTTTGTGAAGTTTTTCGACGGAAAATGGATTCCGTCGAAGATTTTTTACGGAAAATGAATTCCGTTGAAAATGGATGAAGAAAATAACTGCGAAAGAAATTGATTTTGGGAAGTTTTTTGACGGAAAATGGATTTCGTCGAAAATGGTTGAATAAAATAAATGCAAAAGAAATTGATATTGTGAAGTTTTTTTACGGAAAACGGATTCCGTCGAAAATGGATGAATAAAATAAATGCAAAAGAAATTGATTTTGTGATGTTTTTCGACGGAAAATGGATTTCGTCGAAGATTTTTGACGGAAAATGAATTCCGTCGAAAATGGATGAATAAAATAAATGCACAAGAAATTGAAATTGTGAAGTTTTTTGACGGAAAACGGATTCCGTAAAAAATGGAGGAATAAAATAAATGCAAAATAAATTGATTTTGTGAAGTTTTTCGACAAAAATGGATTTCGTCGAAAATGGATGAATAAAATAAATGCAAAAGAAATTGATTTTGTGATGTTTTTCGACGAAAATTGATTTCGTCGAAGATTTTTGACGGAAAACGAATTACGTCTAAAACGTATGAATAAAAAAAATTGCAAAAGAAATTCATTTTGTGAATTTTTTCGACGGAAAAAGAATTTCGTCGAAAACTGATGAATAAAATAAATGCAAAAGAAATTGATTTTGTGAAGTTTTTTGACGAAAATGGATTCGGTCGAAAACTGATGAATAAAATAATGCAAAAGAAATTGATTTTGTGACGTTTTTCGACGGGAAATGGATTCCGTTGAAGATTTTTTACGGAAAATGAATTCCGTCGAAAATGGATGAATAAAATAAATGCAAAAGAAATTGATTTTGTGAAGTTTTTCGACTGAAAATGGATTCCGTCGAAAATTGATGAATAAAATAAATGAAAAAGAAATTGATTTTGTGTAGTTTTTCGATGGAAAATGGATTCCGTCGAAAACTGATGAATAAAATAAATGCAAAAGAAATTGATTTTGTGAAGTTTTTCGACGGAAAATGGATTCCGTCGAAGATTTTTGACGGAAAATGTATTCTGTCGAAAATGGATGAATAAAATAAATTGCAAAAGAAATTCTTTTTGTGAAGTTTTTCGATGGAAAAAGAATTTCGTCGAAAACTGATAAATAAAATAAATGCAAAAGAAATTGATTTTGTGAAGTTTTTCGACGGAAAATGGATTCCGTCGAAAACTGATGAATAAAATAAATGCATAGGAAATTGATTTTGTGAAGTTTTTCGACGGAAAATGGATTCCGTCGAAGATTTTTGACGGAAAATGAATTCCGTCGAAAATGGATGAATAAAATAAATGCAAAAGAAATTGATTTTGTTAAGTTTTTTGACGAAAAACGGATTCCGTCGAAAATGGATGAATAAAATAAATGCAAAAGAAATTGATATTGTGAAGTTTTTTGAAGGAAAACGGGTTCCGTCGAAAATGGATGAATAAAATAAATGCAAAAGAAATTAATTTTGTGAAGTTTTTCGACGGAAAAAGAATTGTGTCGAAAATTGATGAATAAAATAAATGCAAAAGAAATTGATTTTGTGAAGTTTTTCGACGGAAAATGGATTCCGTCGAAAATTGATGAATAAAATAAATGAAAAAGAAATTGATTTTGTGAAGTTTTTCGATGGAAAATGGATTCCGTCGAAAACTGATGAATAAAATAAATGCAAAAGAAATTGATTTTGTGAAGTTTTTCGACGGAAAATGGATTCCGTCGAAAACTGATGAATAAAATAAATGCCAAAGAAATTGATTTTGTGAAGTTTTTCGACGGAAAATGGATTCCGTCGAAGATTTTTTACGGAAAATGAATTCCGTCGAAAATGGATGAAGAAAATAACTGCGAAATAAATTGATTTTGGGAAGTTTTTTGACGGAAAATGGATTCCATCGAAAATGGATGAATAAAATAAATGCAAAAGAAATTGATATTGTGAAGTTTTTTTACGGAAAACGGATTTCGTCGAAAATGGATGAATAAAATAAATGCAAAAGAAATTGATTTTGTGATGTTTTTCGACGGAAAATGGATATCGTCGAAGATTTATGACGGAAAATGAATTCCGTCGAAAATGGATGAATAAAATAAATGCAAAAGAAATTGATTTTGTGAAGTTTTTTGACGGAAAACGGATTGCATCAAAAATGGATGAATAAAATAAATGCAAAAGAAATTGAAATTGGGAAGTTTTTTGACGGAAAACGGATTCCGTAAAAAATGGATGAATAAAATAAATGCAAAAGAAATTGATTTTATGAAGTTTTTCGACAAAAAAGGATTTCGTCGAAAAAGGATGAATAAAATAAATGCAAAAGAAATTGATTTTGTGATGTTTTTCGACGAAAATGGATTTCGTCGAAGATTGTTGACGGAAAACGAATTCCGTCTAAAACGTATGAATAAAAAAAATTGCAAAA